>JAJHUR010139859.1:78708-105328 GCA_027495735.1 Lutjanus campechanus | reverse complement strand
CCAGCATGAAGGAATAAAAACGGGTTTTGTGAGGTCACTAAAATCTAATAATTTCCTCCTTTAAGTCTAAGTGGATGTTTGTACCAGATGTAATGAAATTCCCTCAAGTCAGCCCTGATATATCACATTCACAAGAATGGGGCAAAGATGAGATCACAGTGACCCCTGCCAACCAAAATTTAACCAGTTCATCCTTGAGTCAAAGTGGACATTTGTACGAGATTTCAAGACATTACCACAAGGTGTTCCTCAATATCCTGTTTGCAAGAATGCGACAGACAGACAGACGGGCAACCAAGAACATAATGATCCTGCAAGTTTTCTCTGCATGACACATGACCTGCATGAACAACTTCAGTGGTCAAACCTGCACCACAGAGGGGAGGATCTAATTACGACTGCTACAAAACCCAACAAACCTGCCTGGGGCAAGCCTAATATAACCGTGTTCTTGGGTTTGACAGTTTTGCTCCTCATTTACATTATCTTCAAACGAGGTACCTGCAAACATGACAAACTGTGTGAGTGGTGCTGATATCAGTAGTTTATTGTATGTTAAGTCCAACACATTCAAAATAGAAAGGAAAAAAGAAAAGAAAAACTAAAAAAAAATAAAATAAAAAAATAAAATAAAAAAAATTCTCCACCTGCAACACTTTTGTACTAGCAACAAGTAAAGGGTAAACACAGTAAAATTAAGATGGCAGCCAACTGTTTACCACACCTGCTAAAGCCAAGAAGGTACTTCTATTTCCATTCAAAAAAAAGGACTGGAATGATTCACAATGAGGATCCACTCTACTGCATTTTCAACCACAGGAAAATAATTTTACAGTTTTGTTTTTTCTTACGAGGATCCTTTAAAGTTTGGAAAAGGGTGGGTCGCTGAAAACCCTCAGTGAAAAAGAAGAACTATCCAACCGCAAATTTATATGCTCAAACATTTTCACCACCACTACGATGTAAAAGCACAGATTGGTCTGAAAGCATGATGGCTCTTCTTCACCACTCTCTTCATTGACCATTGCTGTAAAAAGTGTGATTGCAGTCAAGTGCCCATGTTAAGCAATTACCTGACAAATAAACATTCGGGGTAGAGGCACCCATAAGAGCTGTCTGTTAAAAACACTCAAACACCAAAGAGCTGTAATTTTTCTGTCATATTATTAGGTCAAAACTGATGGTAACAAATTAAGAGTCTCTCTACTGGAAACTACTCTCACATCTGAAAATATTCAATCTTAACTACAAGGGAGAGTAGCCGAGCATCACTGCGGAAAACTACATAAAATATGCCATGTCCGTACATGAAATCTTGTTTGTTTTTTGTTTTTTACTGCAAGAGAGCAAATATTACTTCATGCTGATAACAAGATGAGCACTACTATCTTCTTTTTTTCATTGCCAGATGAGAAATTTGGAGAGAGGCTGTGTTCAAACTGACAGATTGTCCCAGAAATGTTGGGAATAGTGCAATACCACCAGACAAGGAAGACCTCATTAAGTATATTTGTCCAGAAAAATGCTACATCAATTTCACTTCCCATTTCAGTGCAAGGTAACAAAAAAAAAAAGAAAATTAAATAAAAATGATAACATCTCATGTTTGTCATGTTTTCCTTTCCAGCTGAAACCAAAAGGTCTTCCCTCCCTACCGAGTGGTAAAAAAAGAAAAACACGCCAGTGGACAAGGAGGAGACGACTAGTATGGCATTCAGATTAGCTTCGCCTTGAGTGGAAAAATAAATGAATAAAATAAGCACAATGAATAATCAGCATATGAAAATACAAATGCACCAACAGCTAGAAAAGTGAGAACAATTATTTGCTAGTCTGTAAACTGGAACCATGGCCAGCTCACCTGCACAGATCATTACAAAATTGTTGCTGAGAAAAGAACAGTCTGACAACTTCTGAGTCCAGGGATTAACCCGAGTGCTGCCATGAGTCGAAAACTATAGTCAGACTGAAAAAAATAAGAATCAACAGTATCTGAATCACATTGTGAGACTCTTTCCAAACCTCAGTTCACTGAAATCACGGTTGTGTAGAGCGATGACATGTTAAACCAAGGACAAAGCATTCCACTGTCACCATCTTTAATGTACCTTTTTTGTTTTTGGGAGTAGTTCTTCAGATGCACGTCTTGCCCATTTAACATCAAACAGAAGTCGAGGCACCTATTGTCTCTACAAAACCCAGAACAGACACAATACAAAACAAATGTACAAAACTCACAACAGATCATCTTAGGTAGTAAAACAGTATGGAACAAAAGAAATGCACCTGAAAAACTTAAATCTTGTGAATACTGCAATTTTGTATCTGCTCCCAGAAGACAATAGTTCAAAATGAGCAGCTTCCCCATTAGGAGGCGGCAAGCCCCGAACCGCTTTAGTAAGACTGGAAAAGGTGAAAATAGAAGGCACCATCATGCTCTTATCAAGTCGAGAGAGAAAAAATTAAAATATACACAGAAAAACAAAACATACAGTAAACTATGATTTTTGCTGTACATTTATTCTGTTACTCCGCACTTAAGACAGGAAGGGAGGGAAGAGGGCGGGAAGGTGTCGTCCATCCCCATTTTGCGGTCTAGCTGGCAGGGAAAAACATGAAGAAAAAAACAAACTTGGAATCAAAAAAGAAAAACAGAGCGAGCAGCCATCATTACCACTCTTCTATTGTTCAGCTTTGTTTCTTGTTTATCCTTTGTCCCCCCACTCATTTGGTGAAAGTCCAGGATTTGAGCTTTTTCTTTTTTTTATTTGATTTATAAATGAGGAAAAATATAATGTAGATTTGCTTGTCATCTTGTCCATCCAGCAGTAATTGAAGCGTAGTTTTGGGTCAAAAGTGTGAAACGTACATTGGTCACAGCGGACAGGCTGTAAGCGAGGCCTGCCCCGGTTAAGTCGTATCGCTTTGAGACAAAACAGGTCTCTCCAGCTGCGTTCCGAGCGTGGATGTCAATGTAATACGACAAAAGTACCCATTAGTGCATATTGATGAGTGCATTATGCAATTTTGAAGCAGTGGTCTCTCAAAAGGAAAAAAGTAAAAGGCAAGCTTTTCCCCTGGAACTGCACAAATTTTGCATCTCACTCTCTTCCAACAGTAACGGGCAGAAAACTACCATATAAAATGTGCAATAGAGGGATTTCGTGAAGCAGCGCCCCAGTTAAGTCAAGGCATATAATCTCTTTTCCAAATGATGGGCTGTATTGTCGTAGTTAAAAGTCTTATCAGTCCCTCCTAATGTGGCAGATTACTCCTGGTTGGTTTGCCTTTTTTCACGAATTTACAAATTAAAGTTTGTGAATTCTTGAGATACCCGAAAAGGATGCTCAGCTCACAACTAATAAGCGAAATTTTTTGTTTGCTTATTTTGTTTTGTCTATTTCACAAACAAATGGTTGACAGGCTGTGTCACATTCCAAAGCAAAGAGGGAACAAAAAAAATAAAAATAAAACAAAAAAAAACAAATATATACGTTTATACATGAAGATTTCTTTTCGTTAACGAGAACGGTTGAAGATGAAGAACACGGTACTACTTCCACACTGCAGGTGGTGCTCTTCTCAGCGGCGCTGGGTCGTGAAGCGGCCCTCTCCCTGGCCTCCAGAGCCTCGTCCAGAGCCCATGCCAGGTTTGGGGGCCATGCCACCTCGAGGTGGCGGTCCCCTCCCGTCACGTTCACGCATCATTCCACTTCCCACGATGCCTCGCGAACCTCCAGGGCCCCGATCGTTGCGCCTCATGTCCCGACGCTCGTCTCCTCCTCCGCGGGTCTCTCGCTCACGCACCGCCCTCGTCTTCTTCTCCTCTACATTCAGACGCACCTCGCCTCGGAACATGATGGGCTGTGGGCAGAGAAGCAAGGTCACTACAGGAGAATCCAGAACTGAAAATATTTCCCCGTCCACTTCACAACCCACATCATTCACTGGTTTGATAATCTGTCTCAGACCCTGTGTAAGCACTGCTGTGTGTCACACTGGTCTGGTCACACAGGCTCTGTGTCCCTGCCAGTGAAAATATTTATTCTCTGATGCTGTGTTCAGACCAACTTTAGTCCTGCATGAAAATATGCAGCCCCTTCATTTCATTTGAATGAAGCCAGGCTGGTGTCACAGTGGGGGTGCCAACACCAGGACCTCCAGCAAAATAAGCACAGGGTTGTCTGGCAAAGAAGTTCAACCTGGTTCAACTTTTGCTGCAACACAACATCACAAAACATGGTGCTGTGTTGGTCCATCAAAAACATGCAAGTGCACATTCCTGGGGGATTACTTTGTAATATGACCAGAGTATTTATGTTTACTTTTCAATCATCGCAACAAAAGATAAAGAGGCAATGATTGCTAACGTGTTACCTTACCAAAGGTGAAAACCCCGTCTCATAGCATTAGAAACTGTTCTTCAGTGTTTTGGTGTCTGATAAGCCTCCAAACTCATGAATCTATTACTCAAAGTGGACTTTCTGGATCATATTTCTTGCCTTAGGGACACTTGGAGCAACACGCCCACTCCAAACCAGCTTTGTGTCGTACGCAGGCAGTTTTCGGTTAAACGCCCACTTAGGTATCACTGTTAGCCTGCTCTTACTGAAATTATGTTTGGTGATTCACAAACAAAAAACACTTACGTTTTTATAGAGCAGTTACTTTAGAAATTTATAGAAAGGCTATTATCAATATTCAGTGTGTCAGTGGTTATTTCTGCAAAAAAAACTTAACACTTAAAGAAATAGAAAAAAAACAGTAATATCTGTGACTGAGATAAAACACAGCCTCTTCATTCAAATAAATGACCCCAAAGCATTGGAGCAGACAAATTCCACCACACAGAGAAAACAGAAAATTATTGCCACAGTGATGCCTTTCCAGGGTCGTAAAGTCTTGCCTCTAAGCAGAATAACTACTGTGTCTTGTCTTGATGAGCCTTCAAACTGCACTTCTTGGTTCATATTTTAATGTTTCCCATTGCAACGCGGATCCTTTTGTTTTGTTTTTTTTACTTAATGCTGGAGTTGGTCTGAGCACAGTTTCAGATTTCGAGTCACAAGCTTGATCTGTTACTGACTTGACAATGAGAAAACAAACATTATATGTCTGTGAGGGGTTTATTGCTACAGATTGCATCAGATTGAGGATCAGAATAATTGTAGAAATGTGTGTCACCAAACCACCACCAAAGAATAAAGTGGGTAATGAAATGTCAATACATGCCCCTTCTACCTTGGCCCCCAGAATTTTCTGCACAGGCTCAGAGTCGTCAAAGACCACAAATCCAAAGTTGGGCAACTTCCCACCGACGCCCTTGGTGTTGATCCGCAGCTCCACAACATTTCCATATGCTGAAAGAAAAAAAGAGATGTAATGTAATTTAACTAATATTTATTCGCCGTGTGGGTGACTTTTACAGAACACTGACAATGTGTTGCTTTTCGAGGAAACATACTCATGAAGAACTCTTTGAGCTCGCTCTCATCAATGTCGTGTGGGAGGTTGCCAACAAAAAGCTGGTGGCTGTCTGGGTACCGCACAATCCGCCTGCCATCCACGTCACCAGATTCAACATCTCCCCTGCCACCTGCAGGTCACAGCAACAGGCAGAAAAACACACCAGATCAGCTCAGAGCAATCGTCTGCTTCAAAATCCAAGAAACTAAAATTCCTGGCATCAAGAAAGTGAAACTTGTGCCACATGTAAGAAGACAATGGCTGAATATCCGCACTCCATAATCAAAGAATAATCATGAATCAGGATTGCCGATTTATCAGATGGACTTAAACGGCCATGCTTACCTTTGTTAACAAAACTCAAGTGTGGTTTTCCTGTTTGTGACTCCGAAGATGCAACACCATCTGACAATGACAAAGGCATGCAGGGAGTCAGAATAAACCAAATCAAAAGCTAAAACAAAGCGTTAACCTCTTAATCCGTGGACAAGTGTGCACATTACCGGGTCTGGGACCCCGCGGAGTGAAGGCCGGTCTGTCGCGTGTGCGCTGGTCTCTGGGACGAAGCGGTGCTGTCTGTGTCTCCGGTTTTGCTTCAACTCTGGGCTGTGTGGGGGAAGGATGTCACATTAAAAAAACAAAAAAAAAGAGAGAGAGAGAGAGTAAATGAACCACACATCCTTTTTCATCACTGCTTTTACACGGTACTCCAGAGGATCAGTTCAGGTCACGCTGGCTGAGCTGGTTATGCATTTTAGTTTCACAAATCACTGCTGCTTTTCACTTGTACGATTTGTTGTTGTTGATTTAGAAATTTGTATGTTGATTTTACCGCCTAAGGCTGCCGAAGCTTCATTTTTACTTGACAAACATCTGTTAAATGTCACTTAATCACAATATACCACAGCCTGTTAATGACCTTCCTCACTAATTTTGGGCTTTAGCAGCATCAGTTTGAATTCTGCCCAAGTCCACCATCTTTTAAACAAAACCTTGTCAGACTGAAGAGAGGTGGGGTTGAGGAATATGGCAACACAGTATATAGAATGAAATTATATAAATTTGTCAACAGTCAGCTTTTGTCAAGCAGTTTATAGTGAGGTATCTAATGCTTTGTCTTTTGTATTACACCACTATAGATATTTTTAAATGAATGAGCTGGACAGTTTATTCTTTTTAATATGGTTTCTGCATTTAAGGCAATTAAGTACCTTGTTTTTTCAAGCATTTAATTCACTTGATTATGCAAAAATTGAATTATATGCCTGGTTGTTTTATTTTTATTAGTTTCTAATATGATTTTGTGTGATAGTGATAATGGCCATATAAAATGACATACTGCTGTCATTTTAGGGTCAACATGCTCTCACAAAGTTCCTGCAAAAGGAAATATTTAATTCCAGAGAAAAATAACGACACCATTAACACCACAACCCTTGTCCGACGGTGCACTTCTGCCTGATACATGTGTACAGTGAAATTCCTTTAATTGGGGCTTTTGGGACTAACTGGAAGCCCTCATGTTCCTAAACACTGCACAATAGCAGAGGCATTGGACAAAATGAAACCGCACTCACTTCAGTCAAAGGTGCTGCTCAAATGAAATTCAAAATATACTGCTGCTGTTAACCACAATCTTGTGGCAGACTCTGAACTACGTGGTGACCCATGACTAATGAGCTCTGACAGTTCATTTCCTTAGAAGAACTATCCATTTTTACGATATTTTACATATTTCATGTGCTGTGGTAGTTGGTTACCTGTGAGCTTGGAGCTTTGACAACATGGGGAGAGATTCCAGAGGAGGTGACTGTGCCGGTGGGAGGCAGGTTTTTACTGGTCACCGAGGCCCACGAGAAAGTCTGTGAGGGATGCAGTAATGCATTTTTAGGGCTACAACAATAACCACTCAACCCCCATAGTCCAATTTCAGAAGGTAAACCTTTGCAAAAAGCATGTTACTGCCATTACAGAAATCTCTGCTGGATTAGGTGATACACTGCTGGACTGTGCATATTGATAATCTAAGAAATTTGAGATTCTAATAAAACAACATATCTTTTAACCTTACTGTAAACTAATATAAATAAATTCTTATGAGAACAAACGTTCCTCAAGTTGCCTACCATCCATGTCTTTTTTTAATAAGTTGCAGCTGATTAAAGATTAAGATAAAGTCAGTATGTCCCCTGATAATCTATTCAAGAGAAGTACACCACATAGAGACACAGACACATCAGTCTTACCTTGGGGGGCTCCTGGGTGTTTGGTGGGGACTCCACAGGGACCGGTGAAGGTGCTTTCTCCTCCATCTCCTCCAGAACCTTCTCATCTGCTTCAGGTTTGATCTCCTCTACTTTGGGCTCTGGTTCAGGCTCCGGCTCGGGTTCTGGAGCTGGTTCCTCCATGGGCTCCTCTACTCCGTTACTACAGAGCACAAATCAGCAGGCTGTCACTTTCACAGAAGCTTAAAAAGGGAAAATCCGTCATGCTTGATTTAAAAAAAAAAAAAAAAAATTAAAAAGGGGGGGGGGGGGTTATGATGAAATTTTTGCATACGTGACAGGGTGAGGTTCGTAATAGGTGGTGCTGTTGGGGCTTTCTTGAAGTGGCTCAGGGGACGGCTGCCTCTCCTCTGGCTCCTCTTCAACTTCCTCCTCTGATTCTAAATTCAGAAGTTATTTGCATTAGCAACCTAACATTTAACCATGAAAAAAACATTTAAAACAAAAACAAAACAAAACAAACAAAAGCAGGGTCTAGATATTTGTGGACATCTTACCCTCATCAAGCTCAGCTTCAGAGTCTCCAAAGACCTCATCCTCGTAACGGAAGATGTCATTGTGGACGTAGAACTTGTTTGCCACTGAACCCTGAGGAAATTTGTCGGGCAAAAAGCACACATTTCAGTGAAGTTTAAGAGCATCCATTTTACAAATCAAAGCCAACCACAATTTATTTTGGACACACTGGTGCACTTTCAAATTATCTTTGGACTAATTTCATTGCAGCAGCAGTAATTTGTCTGTTACCAACATGTAACAATAGATAACAGATAACAATTTAGCCATAATCTCTAAAAATAATTTGATAACTTAAACTCCACGCTTGTTAATTGTACCAACAGGTAGAGGTACTCACTTCTGGAGCAAGGACAAACGTTTGCATGAACTTCCTCATGGGCTGACCATTGTTGGAGAGTTCTCCGAGGACTTGCACCACCACTCCATCACTCAGTGTGGCATGGGCATCCACATGCCTGATCTTTGTGTGGCATTCACTGAACTGCAGGGACATGACCTTCTTGTGGATTTCCTAAAAGATGCAAAGACAGTGGATAACCCAAAAAAAAAAAAAAAAAGAAGAAAGAATAAAGGAAAAAGAAAAGAAAAGAGGAAGGGACAATGTGGTCAAAATCTAAAAATATATATATATCCTTCTTGTTCTTCTGAGCCTCTTCCGGTCATTTTGCATTTAATCAATTATGAAAATCGCAATCATTCAGGCTGTTGGATCCTTCAAGTCCTATCACAAAACGGCTCATACTAGGTTTAGAGGATTGTATCCATTTTCACATCATCCAATCAGCCAATAGGTGATCCGATTGCCAGGGAGTGGCAGGAGTTCCATCACAGCACGCCAAAGTGCGTGTCAAAGAAAAATGTTCACATCTTATATTCTAGGTTTTTCCCAGATACCAAGGGTGAGTCTGAGGATATTACACAGCCTGTCTGCAAGCTAAATAAAAAAGGTGACCGTGTAAGACACGCAGAGCCCAAACTTATTTGCGCTCGAGTGGGTTCGCCATCCCTGTGGAGCTGCAAAACTGTGCCAAGCTGGACTGAACTATTTATATGTGAATAAATACATTTCTACTGTTAAAATATTTTAATACCATTATTATTAGTATTATATTTATTTGTGTTAATTAAATAATCTATTCTTAATTTAGCTTTTTTTTTAATTATTGGCATTAGAGTTTAATTTGGGTTAAAGACTTTTAATAATCATCTTAATTGTGGCTACACACTCATCGTGGCTATTTAAACAAGCATCATGTTCCGTTTATCATTAGTGTCTTACATTTATCATATCTTAAATTGTATCTATAACATTAATTACTTTTATGGAGTGCAAAGCAAAGTTTTTGTGAGCAGGTGTACAGAGAATGAAGATGCAGGGTGTCAGGTTCACAGGAAACCAGTTTATGATTAAGGAATTAAAAATCACTCATCACTCATCCTGATGAACAGGCTCAGCAGGCGGCCATGTTGCTCCACCTGCAACAGCTCTGAATACAGATTATTGGACCTACTCCTGAGATTATTTGTCAAACTTCTTCGTTCAAATAGTAAGTTAGTAAAAATTGCCTTAATATCGAAGTAGGAAAAAACTATCGATCATCCCCTCTAATCGCCAAAAGCTAGTCTTGTACCAACTGGCAGCAAACTTCTGTTGTTACAAAACTGTTACAAAATCTGATTCCCATTTACTTCAACTTTAGAGCAATTAACAATAATCTGAGGTCCGCCAGCATGTTGTTTACTTCACATGCATTACTCAGCTCAACCTTGAGAGCAGGGTGATAATATTTTCATATTTGACTTTTTGGTAAGGCTCAAATCAACAGAAACACTGATTATATAGACATAATGTTGCTACTTGAGCTGCATGATATGGGAAAAAGTGATTATTTTGACAGATTAGTAGAAATAAGCATTTCTGCATCACTGCACATTTATTGAAAAAAAAACTCTATTAAATTAAATGATGTGACATTTGTTGTCACACATTTTACCTCTATCAAAAAAAATTGCAGTTTCTGCAGTTTAGATATTGCACTTGGTCATATTGTGGTTAACAGCCCTAGGCGTTACCAAAAAAAGGCAGGAAGTTTTATACAATGTGACAATCATGCCAATATTGTTTCCTCCAACGATAATTCCTTCCTCCAGTGCTGCCAATGAGTCATTTTGTGCCATGTTCAACTTCATTAAAATGAGTAATCATTTTATCACCACTGTGAATGTTATTGTACCAGACACCTACTACACTGTAATTTCAATGTGAATCTGCATTATTGGCCCATAACACCTACCGCTTGCCCGTACACTGCTTCTGCCAGCTTCCCACTTGGGTCAAGTCCTCCATGAACATAGGAAGAATTCCTCCCATAAAACCTAATTGGCACAACAATATGACAGTTAGTTAAACAGAGTATTACCAAAACCTATAGAGTCCACCACAACAAATTCCAGTAATTACCTGTGCAGGAAATCTGGTGCCTTGTTTAAGAGTGTGTAATACTGCCTCACAAACTCCCGCCCTACAAGCAGGGGACTTGGCTTCTCCATCACCATTTCTTTGGTAAACAATATTAAGTGCTGAAACAGAAAAAAAACAAAGATTTAAGTGCAATAAATCAATCCAGACATACGAGTTAACATACACAGTATATACACACAGACAGTTGGCAGTATATTAGGCACGCTTAGGTTAATCAAAAATAACGCAGTCTAACATTAGAGCTCTGTAATAAACCCTACGACAATGAATGTTAGTTTTTGTTGAAACAATTTAGAGAGGTGACTATTAAACTATTTTCAAAGCTCTAATTTGGTGCTGGTGATCTGTATTGTGTTATACTGATGTCTTTCTAATACCTTACCCTGATATTTTATTACTGTGTTACACAATATAACAGCAGAACAAACTAGCAACAGCCTCAAAATAAAAGTCACAGTCAATCACTGCATGCACGCTTAAATTCAATGTGTTGGCCAAAACGTTCAAAAAGTATGACTATACTATGTGTGATGCCTTCAGGAATGCTTCCATTCACACAATGTGTGTCAAATGAAATAGAAAAAAGGTATCAAATGACGTGGACCGGTGTAAGTATCACTTTAAGGATACTGATATTAATATCATTTAAAATAGAAAAAAAACACTACCTAGCCTAGAATGAGTTGACGGCTACATTAATTGTTTAAATCGGGCCATTTTACGGAAGCCCATATTAATACACATTAACGTTTGTGGTGCCCCAGGTAAACAACATAGATATGTTTGAGCAGCAAGTTCAGGAAGTACAAAAAGTGAATAAAAACGTCAAATTCTAACAGGACAACCTTTCACTTTCTCATTAGGCCAGTGTTTCCTCTGACCTAAATCAACCTTATGGCAGGAGGAGCACGACAGCTGACTGTTTAGCTAGCTGCCAGGCTAACACACCAGCTAACATGCAACTGCGCCATCACGTTCACCCAATGAGACAAAGAGGGAAACTGGCTGTAGATAAAAAGGGAAGCGACCGATACAGGCGCTCAAGTTGGGACAGCGGAGTAAACGAATTTAAATAGAATTAAATCCTTATTTTAAAAAGTATACACCACATACATGTGTTACACACATTTGTACGTCCCTTTGAAGATAAGTGGCCTACTGTATAAGTAAGGCCTTTCATGTCTATGCTAACAACATTTTGCCATTTCTCACATTTGTCGCATGTCCATTAGCCTGATGACAGATTGACAATTTGCATTATACGTGCCTTTTCTAGAAATTTCAGGATCACGGTGCGCCTACGCAGTCAGCTACGTCAACGTTGTCAACCTTGTAAAAACAACTAAAGGAATATAGTTATAACTGCCGGCCTCTTTCGCTGTCATCTTAAACGGCTAACGTTAGCCCGGCGTACAGGAAAGCAACGGCAAGCTTGCGACATTGCTAGTAAGCTAGCTAGCTAACACTAGCTCCAGCTAACTTGTGGCGTCGTCGTTTTTCCTTCAACCGGTGGTCACTTTTGCATTGTACGAGAGGAACATATTTCATCAAACACATTTGTGTTCGGTCAACACAGAAAAACGGCCCACTGTCAAGATGTTACTTTGCTGTACTTTCACACAGACCATTCGTCTGCTGATTACAAGCGGGTGAAACCTTCCAGCCGACATAACGTTGTGCCTGCTGATAGCCATTGTAGTGCACCAGTAAAGTATGTTCATGTTATTCCAATGACGCTCCGAAATTGATAACATTAACAACCAATTTATAAATATTGCATCATAATCATTACAAACCATATGCAATATAAATCTTACACAAACTTTATAATAAATTACCCCCAACTTGCACTGACACTCAAGCCATTATCAATGAAACAACTTAAGTGCTATGCTAGCTCAAAGAAAACAAAGGAAGGTACATTTAATAAAATTAGTTTATACGCAGCATGCTTCACTAGATAGCTTGAATGGGTTGTTTGTACAATAGCGACACACCTAGTTGGCAACTTTGAGTCATTTTTGCCAGTCTATCGTGAAACGTTAGTCGTGTTTTTCACCAGACAATGCAGCTACCATTAGCTGGTGCGGTTAACGTTAGCTTGTCGTTTCATAGGTTAACTCACTTAGCGTTAGCTTAGAGGAGGGCTAACTTACCTTATGAAAGACCTATCTATGTAGACAGAATTATTTGTAATAAATAACTATGAGTAACCGACTGTAAACTATTCTGAAATACAGAGTATCTCAGGTGTATATAGTAATATTTCCCACGCACTACTATCTAACAGTTTATGATCTCTGCTGTACCAGAGATTGAAAATTTAAAGTGATAGCTTCTATTTATTGTTTTACCCCTGCAATCTGGGGCAGGGAACCCCCATCACAAAGATTCAGCCAATGGACTGTTTACACTAGGCAACATAAATTATGACGCAAAACAAATAACCCCGCCCCCCAACTTCCTACCAATGCTGTCCCCAAACCATTACACTTGACCTGACTGTAGTAGAGTTGATAACCACATTCATGTTGCTTGGCATAGTATTTCTCATTATTTCTTTTTAGTCCAGTTGTAACTCCAGAATCCCTTCATTCTAAAAACACATATCAAAAATATATTGGTACAGATATTTGGGTAGTTTACTGTGTTTATAATACCGTTTGCACACATTTACATTTTTCAAATAAAGATAAGTTTACCCAACATAAAAAGGAGTCATTCTCAGCCCATAAAAACAGTTACATAATGACATCCATGGTTCTGTAAGAGAGTTCTAGGGTATAAAAGAGTAACACTGGCGATGTAATCAGGGTTATCTCAATTTGTAAGATTTTGGGGGGATATATTGGCAGAATATGGCTGCAATAGAAAATTATGTTCATGAGTCTGTTTTGATTCATTCATAATCACCCAAAAATAAGAATCGTTCCGTTTTTGTTATATTAAAATGAGCCTTTTATGGTTACGGCTTGTGCAGGTTCTTTTCCATGGAGGTTAAACCACCATATTTCTATAGTAACCCAGAACAGGCAAACTAAACACTGTAGATGTTTCACATGTTTCACAAGTTTCATGGCCAGCGAAAGTACTCCCACACACCTGGAAGGGGAGGGCGAGGTGTTTGCAATCTGCAAGATCATTCTATGGCAGGTGTAGGATTTGTGAGGATTTACACAGCCTGATAGATGATACATGCTATAGACATGCATCATAAAAAATCTGGAATCCAGCTTTGACCCATACAACGTTCAAGTCAGGATACCTCAGTCTCTGTTGATCAGTCTCCTTTTAAAGGGTTGGGTTCACAATTTTTTCAAGTCTAAAGTCAGGTGCCCATGTGAACTGTAACAGATGGGTCTGTGTCATATTGTCTCGCTCACAATATCTATGAAGATTCTTCATCATCCAGGTCATAGAAAGGTTGAATCAAGGGCAACTGGACTTCGTTGTGGCTTCTTGAAAATGTATTTCCTGTCATTCAAGGGGCATCTTGAGGTTGTTGGTTTTTTTTTTCCGCAGTTCTTCTTCTGTTCAGTTCTTCTTTAGTTCTAAGTACTGGTGGGAAGTCCCAGGCATCTGTGGAGTCACTGTCAAGGTTATTGATACCACTTGGTAAGTTAGCGCTCTGATGTAAAGACAGTCGTTAGAGCTGTTGGAGCCACCTGAGACCATTATTTCACACAATAATATCAGTATGACTTTTTAAATGTGATTTTTAAAAGATCATTTTCTAATATTGACAAAATTTGGTTGACTTCATGCCCATGTGCACAGCAACAACAAGCATGGCTGAAAGCGAAAGTAACATTGCTACCGGCTCCGCGGTGGAGGAGTTTGTTCCAAAAAAGGAGCGACTTCAGTAGTGTGAAAGTGGTTTGGTTATGAAAGATCAGATGTGCAATAAACCACAATAATTTGTATAAAGTGCGACTGTAATGGCAAAAAGGGGCAATACAACAAACTAATTTTACCGCCTCAGGCAAAGGCATGCAGTTGATTGCGATGAGAGACAAAAAATCCCATGAGGAAAGCTCAACAGCTATTGTGAGTTCTAAACCAAAGATATTTTTCAGTATTTCATGTCTTCAAGAAGATCAGTAACACAGATATACACTGAAGTAGTAGTAAGTCATGACATTATTTTAAGGCTGTATCATCCACCCCGTTTGGCTTGTTTTTATCATTCCTCCTGATAATATTGCACTTTTTACGTAAGTGATGGGGGGACCAAATCCACGCTCCTTGTTCTGGGTAAAAATGTATTCAGGAATTTATCTGAAGCTAATATGTTGCTTCAGCCGTTCGTCATCAAATCAAACTTCCAAATGTCCAGTCTTTTAGTACCAAATTTCTTCTTTGTGTTTACTTGGACAATGTAACAAAAAGAGGTCATTTTCGCTGATAACACAGTTTAAAATTCTACATATGCACTTGATACAGCACAGGAATCAATGTCAAAATCTAAATGTCAATATCGGCCTCACAGAAATGCAAGAAATTAAAAAAAATTAACAAACCATAGAGGCACTGGAAAAAGAAACAGTACCAAGCGTATTAAACTAGGTCATCTCACCTCATGAATGGTCATTCCAGTGGTTTATGTTCCCCCTTGGCAGCTGTCTCTGGTCAGCTGCAGAGAGTTGTTCAACAAAGCCAAACATAAGGGATAAGTCAGTCATATAGTAAAATATGGTTCTTCTTTATCAAACTTTGAAACAGACATATACCACATATGGGAACTGCTTTTAAGTCTCAAAGCGGCAATAAATGATATTGAATAACCCTGACTCTGTTACCTAAAACAAGTGACCACTCTTGATAGCACATCCAGCAGGCAAATTTCTGCAATATAACAATAATAATATGAAACTTCGCTCTCTCCCAGAAGGAAGTCAGAGTGAGGATCAGATATGAATTATAAAGCCTGCTGCCCAGTTGCATTGGTTGATATGCACTTGCCTAAATACTGTGTCAGACAAGAATTGTGCTTTGACTCAAATTTACATTAATTAAAAAAGAGCATGCATTCCTGGTGCATTTAGTAGACTTGTTAAGTGGTGTGAGTCACATTTTTTAACACACATGGATATTGAGCACCACCAAGTGGTCAAACAAGCTTTATGTCCTATACTTAGGGTGAAGCAGACAATTCATGCAGCATCAGCTTGGAAACAGAAAAATGTAAATAGACCACCAGCAATTGAAAACAAGATAAAACTTTTTTTTTTAAATCAACAAGATAAAGGTAAAAAACAAAACAAAACAGACTGAACAAGATGAGTAAACAAACAAAATAAATATGATGAGGTAGCATTCTGTATGTATTATAAATATGGAGCTTCATATCATTATTTATTAGTTAATTGCACTTTGTCTTAACAATCTAACTCTGCAAAATAGTAAATAAATAAAAATTAAAATATTTGCATCCAAAATACAGTAGAAGTATGAAGTAACATAAAACAGAATAACTCAAGTAAAGTACAAGTACCTCAAAATTATACTTAGCTGAAATACAGTGTCTGAGGAAATGTAAAGGCCACTTAGCTACATCCCACTATTGGTTATGCTGTAATTTCCAAGTTACCTGTCACTTATATTGTAGTGTTATTAACATTGTATGCATTAGATTGTAAACAGTCTGATGTAAAATAAATAAATAAATAAATAAATTAAATAAATAAAATAAGATAAATAAGATGGTACAGCACTTTCATGTTTGGAGATTTGGTAGTTCAGATGCTTTATACAGAAAGAAAACTTCAAACAGTCCAAAAAAGAGCTCCTTTTAGCCAAGTGTCTTGTTGTCATAGCAACCGCTGTCCCAAACATAAAGAGATTATGTAACTATTGCTAACGTCTATTCATGTAAATACTTTATTCAGCTTTTTTTTCTTTTCTTTTTTTAAGTAAAAGTGAAGTTTATTCGTCGTCATTCGCGATTCAAAAAGCTTTAGAAAAAAAAAAAATCAAGGAAAATTATTACTTTAAGAAACTGAATTCTGATCTTTACGAATCAAGGAAAACACTCGAAATCGGTCCAAGCTGCACAAACAGTAAATTCACACCGTTCATTCAAGAAATACGTTTAAGAAAAAAAAAAAAAAGTTGGCCCGGTGGATATTTCAGCAAAGAAATAGGTGTTTTCCAACCTCTACTGCGACGCCATGACTTCTAATGAAATCTGAGTCCCGAACAAATGAGAGTGAAGAGAGTCTTTTTTGGGGGAACAGTTCAGGAACAAGATGGCTGTCCTGGGGCAAGAAAAGTGGCTTTCTTGCTTCACATAAACATTCTAATGCGGTCGTCAATTTAATGAACATAGCTTCTTATGTAACAACTTTAACAGCTTATTGTTAAGTAACAACTTTAAACGCTTTAAAGGCATCGCTTTATAACGACGGACATCGTTTTTTTCAGACGGAGTTGGAGCTCGGAAAGTTTTCTAACGGCTCGGTGATGGTGAAAACGGTAGAGAGTAAACGTTATGAGGATAACGTTATTTAAATGTCTCTATTGTGACGTTTACATAGGTTATATGTTAACGCTTTTGTGTCTAGGTCGTTAAGTTAGATATTTGACCAACTTTTCCAATCTGTCTGCTTTGGTTTTTAGGCGTTTGAGTATCTCTAAAGCTGTTATAAACATTTATCGGAGGTTTTTGCGTTTTTATAACGTTTAACTTTTTCAGATGTCACTTAAAACCACATAAAAAGTACGTTAAACGAAGTGGACCATGAGTTCATCCCGAGTCAGACCGCAGCAGCTCCCGCAGAGCCAGGCTGGCAGGTTGCCGCACAGACTCGACTCAAGCGAGGGGATCGAGATGGAGAACATCCAGCATCAAGACCTGGGTCTCGGAGGAGTGATAGGCACCCCGTCCCCTCCGTCCAGACAAGCCTGGAGCCGGGACAACCCGGGTTTTGAGCCCGAGGATGAGATTATGGAAGCTGACTGGCCTCCGGCGAGTCCCGGGAGGAGGTCGGTGTCCACGGCCTCCAGCAGCAGCTGCAGCAGCGGCCTGGGCAGCTACACCGGCGGCGGCAGCAGCACCCACATCCCCCGAGGAGGACTGTACCCGACCCCGACTGTGGATGCCCAGCAGCAGGACAGACATGAGCACCGCAGCTGTATGAAGCAGATACTGCAAAAGATCAGAGGTTAGTCACTCTCTTAATGTTTTCTTAACTTGTCAGCATAACGGAGTCTTTCATTGAAGATTGTTTTAATTCTGTACACATCATTTTTACTGATTTGGTACAGATTTTTCACTGTCCAGTCACTGTAACGTTACATCAAACAGATTTGTGTTCAGTGAAGTCACTGATGTGAAGTCCCAGTTTTTCCTGTACTATAACTCATCAAATGTAATGAGGAATTATCAGGATTAAAATCAACATAATCAAATAACATCAAACCATATGGAGAACTTTTATCTAACAAAAACATAGAGCTGGGCCATATGGGCAAAATAAGATATTAGAATAGTTGTGACCAGGTACCTTGATATTGATAAGATCAACATTGCAGAGATGTTGTAGAGATGGCACAAAATATTAACAGAATAAGACTTTTGATAAATAATCATTGTTAATGTGGACATAATGACTAAGTAGATAAAGGGAAATAAAAGAACAGATAGAACTGTTGGAAAATTATACCAATTTATTGTTATTCAGCCACTACTGTACAAACCAGGAAAAGAAAAACAACATTTATGCCATATCACAATATAATGCTATCCAAAATTAAAATCTCTTAAATTATAACACATTTTCTGAGTAGAACAAATTTTTATCAAAAGGGCTCTGTGTGGTCTAATATATACATTTGTATGTCTAACGCATTTCTGCACACAGAACATTTGACTGCCACATTTATGAGGGCTGCATGATATGGTAAAAAAAAATCATATTACAATTATTTTGACAGATATTGCATATTGTGATATCATTCTTGTTTAGTGGGCATGGTCATTTTTGCTTTTTTTTTGTTGCAATTTTCATTTCCACTGAAATCATGATGGCGTAACTGTTATTTGTTGGTGTCTATACCCATTTTCTGACATCTGGAGAAAAAAAGAAAAAATGAGGAAAAAAAGATTTGTAGGCCAGAGCATCTCTGCAGCACATTTTTTGATTATCAAAAAAAATGAGAGCTTCTGTGACTTCTGCAGCCCTGATATTTATGTAACCATATCTCTCTATATACTGTCCATATGCTGATGTTCTCTTGTATTGCTGTTTTTCTTTGCAGTCCTGTGGGGCACAGAGCTTATGGAGGACAGTGACAGCAGTCGAGAGAGGTACCTCAGGAACGTGCTGAGGGAGATGATCACATATATCGCATTCCTCATCACTGTTTGTATCTGTAAGTAAGCACTCAAAAATCCTGCAAGTTACATGAAACATATTAGGTTGTCATAGTTGTCAGCCTCACTGTTGGGAAGTAAAGTTAACAGGAATCACAGGATGTTAATATTCGTGACTCAGTTGGACTACCTACACATCAAGTGAGTAACTAACATAGAGGAAAAGTGGAGCCTCATCATGTGCTACATAGCCCACCTTCCAGTCTTAAACTTTGTCCCATCCTAAATATGAATTTTAATCAGGTTTTTGCAGTATGTAGGTGTTTTCACACTCGAAAATAAGTATGGGAAAATTAGAATTCTCGAAACAATTAGTATACATACAAAACCAGCTTGATTATTTAATTTTTTAAAATAAGTTGTCCATGGTGGTGTGACAGCTCTCGGAAGATCAGAAAACAAAAAAGTAACTCTTAATCAAAAGATTTCCCTCTTGGTGGTTTTCTAAAATCACAATTTGATTGTTTGATTGACGTTAGTTGTCACCTATTGCATCATTTGCTGTTAGTTTAAAACAGTTAAGAACTGTGATTTCTCCAAGAGCAAGGGTCTTCTGGGACCCCTAGGAGGTCCTCAGAGTTACTGCAGGGGATCCCCCAAATTATTGTTCAAAGGCTTTTTTTCTCCTCAAAAATGAAAATGTAGGAAAATACACCTTTACATGAATCCAATGTAGCGAAGATAAATCAGCAATCATGTGAAGTAGCTACTATATCACTGTGCCACACCTGTCCATAACTGTGAAGCATTATTTAAACATATTGGCCTAGTAGCTGTATTATTATCCCAAGTGTACAGACACTCTTGTGAACCACAGTGGATCGTTTTGTAACTTCAAGAGCAAGAGACTTTTACATACGCTCCACCTCAGAAACCATCAGTGAAAGTGCAGAGGGTGAGACTAAAACAGCTGACATTAGCTATGCTGTAACTGCTGCTGACTTAGCAACTGCAGGTAAGAACAAATAATAGAAGACCTGAAAAATATTCAATACAGTATATGTGGTAGAGGGTCCCTGCTCCATCTCTAAAGGGTCCTGAAAAAATGTTGAAGACCCTTGTACTAGAACAACTGCAAAAATATACTATAACAATTAGTAGTACACAAACAAATCACTTATGGGCAAAAACATTCTCAAGTGGGCATTTAGAGGAATGGTTCTTGCATCAACAAATGCTGTGTTCCCAAATGCATAGCTTTTATTTTTACTTTTAGTGTGCAGAACGCATACATTTGGGGCATAAATGTCTACTGAATGCCTTCTTTCGTTATTTATTTATTTGTTTATTGCTTTTTTTTTCTTGGATCTTGTCTAGCTGCTGTATTTATGTTGAGTTGTAATTTCTATTGCGCAATGAGGAGTTGTGTCAAATCTAAAGCTGAAATAAACTAAACTAAAACTAAACTACTTAATTATAACATTGCAGCTTGAACTTTGACCCTCTTACTCATGCATCTGTCTTAATGTGTTAGTGCAGAATTTGAAGCAAGAATAAAAATATGCGATTGGAAATGCAGCAAAAGCCTTAGATACAGAGTGGTTACATGGTTTAAGAAACATGCCCAAAATATGTAGGCCTACATCATTGTGGTGACATATCTATAATCTAAATGTTTGTGCTCTAGAAGTTAGTCCTGGATAGAGCTGAACGGACAGTTGATCCAAGTGACTCATAGAAAGCTCTTTAAATTGTGGCACCAAATACGCAGGCCTGCCTGGGCACCTTTCTTGTAGCTGAGAAGTTATTTTCCGAACGCACAGTGTGTGCTTAATGGTTTTGGCAGCTGAAAAACTAATCTTCAACACTTGTCAGTGGGCTTTAATTCCATCATGCACAAATTTGATGGCCACATTTTGGGATGGTAAACAAATTGATGGAAATCCCACATTTAAAATGTGTGTGATGAGAAAGCTAATGGTGAAGTTTCTCTACTCTCTGTATGTTGCAATGAAAATGCCAAACTGTGGTTTAGGGTGGATCAGGAAATGACTTCCTGGCAGACTGGATTAGGGCATATTCTGCCAGGCAGAGCTGGACTATTAAATGCAGTTTCCAGACTCGAGCTGCTCCCTGATGAATACTGAATACTACAGAAAACAGTAATGCAGAGGTGAAATAGAATTAAGGTTAATCTAATTTTCCTGTTTGTCATTCTGCATTTTAATAAGGGCTTGTTATGTGCTAATATTACTTATGTTAAATTGTGATTTTCCCCTGCAGTGACTTATGGGATGGTGAGCGCCAATATGTACTACTATACCAAAGTCATGTCTCAGCTTTTCCTGGACACACCGCTGTCTGCCGAGGACCAGTCCACTTTCAGAAGCCTCTCAACCATGGAGGATTTCTGGAAGGTGAAATGCAAAATTCATCTTTGTTGTTTTTGTTGTCGTTTTTTACTAAATACTAACCCTAACTTTGCATAAACACTGGAAAAGGGGAAACAGCTATCATTTGCTATGTACTTCCCTAAGCTGAGGTGTTCACTTGGTTTAGACGAAGGCTTTCAAAATTAGTTACTGACCTAATACAGCACATGTGAACTTCAGTTACCATGGTTACGCTGCACTTCACAGAATTATTGTCAGTGTTAGCTAGTGTCTCCAAAATGGACAATAAAGAGGAGACAAAAATAGAAAGCCACACTGGATAGAAGATGAGAATTTTGTTCTCCGTGAAGAATTTGGAGAGTACAGTTACATAAAACAAAATAAATTCAACCCAGCCATAACAAATGCACAGAAACAGAAGATTTGGCAAGAAGAAACTGACAAAATCAGTGTGAGAAATCTTAGGTGAAACAAACTGTAGATGAAGTAATGAGGAAATAACCATGACAGCGAGGGAGGAGAAAACATTAACAGGAGTAGACAAACACTTGTAAGTTTCAATAAAATGTTATTGATAATGTTACTATGAGAGACTTTTAAGACTGTTAGCTACAAAATTACTAGTGCAAACATCAAATCTACACTGTCTGACAAGTTGCACATCACTCCAGTATCCAGCAGATTTTCCTGTCCAGAAAAATGTATCTTCTCCTCATCATCACTCACCATAAATTCAGCCATTATCATATGTTCCTTAAATTATTTCACGTTTAATGGACTGTTATTGGTCCCTTTTAAAGTAAAATGAGTAAAATGGTCACTAAGCACATTCTTGCAACACAAGAGGAAATACTAATGTAACTAAGGACAAACACTCTAAGATCAGAGGGTTTTCCCTTAAAACATGGAACTCATTTTTTCTAAGGCACTTTTAGATGAATATTTAAGGGAAACCTTAGCCCAAGCGGTTTTAGGCAACTAAGCACAGACTAGTTGTTTCCTCCTGATTTCAGTTTATGGTAAGCTAACCATGTCTTCGCAGTAGCTTCACATTTGTATCGATCTTCTCATGTAACTTGGGAAGAAAGGAAATAAATTGATAATTTCCAAAAATGTCGAACTACTCATTTAATAAAAGTCGCTTAGTCTTTATAACTTCATCAGGGGAAAATTTTGGGAATCTCAGAGTTTGTAATTCCAGGTAATAGAGTACATTGGTGCTTTCTCATGCAAACAGATATGGGAAACGTAGTTTGTGATTGCAGTTTAATTTCAATAGAAATATATATCAGAACTAAGACAAAGAAAGGAAATATTTCCCCATCATATGGATAGAAGTACAGTACCACCTATAGTTTATAGTGAGATTATAGCAAAGTTATTTTATTACATGAAAAATCACCAAAAACTGAACTATTAGAAGATGAGTTAGGCACAGTTGACTTTTGTTGCTTGATTTTTGATCATTAACTTCACCATTTAGACTGTAGAAAGGATGATGACACATAGCATTTTGTTGAAATTGCTTTTTGGTCTTCACTTACAGTTCACAGAGGGACCTTTCCTTAATGGCATGTACTGGGAGGTGTGGTACAACAACCAGAGCCTGCCAGAGAATCAGAGTCTCATCTACTATGAGAACCTGCTCCTCGGGGTGCCACGGCTCCGGCAGGTCAAAGTGCGCAATGAGTCCTGCTTTGTCCACGAAGATCTGAGAGACGAGGTCCAGGAATGCTTCAACATGTACACCCCAACCAACGAGGACACCACCTCCTTTGGCCCCAAGAATGGAACTGCGTAAGTCAAAAAGGAGACGACAACTGTATCGTCTAACTAATGGCTACATTCTAAGTCTTTTGTTTCTGGTGTCTCTCAGGTGGGTGTATATAACAGAGAGTGAGATGAACGGGAGTAGTTATTGGGGTCAGGTGTCTAAATATGGAGGTGGAGGATACTACCAAGACCTGTCTCGTACGAAAGAGGAGTCAACAGTCCAACTGCAGTTTCTCAAAGACCACCTGTGGCTGGACAGAGGCACCAGGGCGGTCTTTCTCGACTTCTCCGTCTACAATGCAAACATCAACCTTTTCTGCATCGCCAGGTAAGAAGCATCAGTCACAACATAATGAAATCTAGGGCTCTGGCCAATGATTATTTTCAGATTTCAGATGGCTTGAAACTATACATTTACAGTACAATAATGACAGAAAATGGCACCCGGTAGGCATGTAATGCAACAACAAATATTTTAATAGAGGGAGCACCTAACTACAAATGGAAAAAATTTAAGAGTGGTCACAGCTGAAAATAGTACCACATAGTGGGTATCTTCCTAGTTCCTCATTACTCATAAATCTGTTGCATTTTTCCCCACTTATTCTACGATTAATCTCAGGAAATAACCTCAGAAAATAGAGAAAAACGCACATGAAGATTTCCCAGAGCCAAATGTGATGTTGTCATGTTGCGTCTTCTGTCCAACAAACATTTCTACATCAAAATTGAAATTTCTAACAATATGAAACAGAGAAAAAGCACAAATCCCCACATTTGAGAAATCAGAAACTGTGAATGTTTGGTATTTTTGCTTGATAATTGACTTAAATTACTGATTTTAATAAGAAATTTCTGTCAAATTTCTGTCAGATGACTAACCGATTAATAGAGATTATAGTCTGAAAACAAGAAAGTGAATACTTCACCCTTTATTAGTGAGATTTGTCATTTGTCACTTGTGCTTTATTTGTCTCAGTAATAGAGTGCTGCAGGAAAAAGTCCTAAAACCTGGAATGAATTAGCATATTTGTACCTTCTGTTCTTTCGTCTCAAAGTCAGTGTTTTTTTAATAGGGTTTTTTATTTGCCTGAAATAAGGTCTGTGGTCAACACAAGCTTAAGAGATTTTCTCATTTTGTTCTGTGACATAAAATGTGTCAGTAAATACCCCACTTGAGAATTTTGAAGATTTTCTGTGTCTTAAAACGGGTAAATGAGAATACATACGTTTACTGGGACAACAAACATCATCACACTGAACGGTGATCACTTAGTGGTGGTGATGTGAGGTCATGGGGCTGTAACGGAGTCTGTCTGTAGTCTAATGTTAACTTTTTACTTGTGGCAATTGCATTCATGCTTCAAAAATTATTTTGTGAAGATTATCTTGCTGAACAAAATGTGTAAGTATCATAAACCTTTGTTTGCCACAGCTTGCTTATTTTCTGCACTAATCCAAAATCCAATGGAACAATCACTGATTTTTAGACGAGGGAACTAGAGCGATGCTAACTTCTGGACTGGCCCACAAAAATACATCATCCCCGCAACACTCTATTTAATGGCTCTATGATTGCATAAATTCTAACAGTTTGATAATTGGATGCATTTGTCAGGTTGTTGGTGGAGTTCCCTGCTACCGGTGGGGTGGTGACCTCCTGGCAGTTCCAAACAGTGCGTCTGATACGATACGTGTCCAGCTGGGACTACTTTGTGGGTCTGTGTGAGGTGGCATTCTGCCTGTTCATTCTCTACTACGTGGTGGAGGAGGTGCTGGAGATCCGCATCCGCCGCCTGCATTACTTCAAGAGCCTGTGGAACTGCCTGGATGTTTTCATCGTCGTGGTGTGTATCAAAGTCTTATTTCGGATTATGAAAGTAATTTTCTTCATCATTTTAACAATATTGGCTGAGTTTTGTTGTTTGCTCTCTCTGCTCTTTTTTCAGTTGAGTATTATTGCTATTATCATGAACATAACCAGAACAGCCATGGTCGGCAACCTCCTCAAAGGCCTGTTGGAGAACCACACCGCTCACCCCAGCTTTGAGTCTTTGGCCAACCTGCAGGTCCAGTTCAACAACGTGGCTGCAATCATCGTCTTTTTTGCCTGGGTCAAGGTATAAATCTTTACCGCTTTGGTTCATGATCAATCCAAATTACATCTGTAGTGGATAGTAGCAGCACAGTTTTAATCATATTGAAGTTTAGTAGTGATAATTGATGGGAGACTGTAAAACAAAGTATTACTAATCTAATATTGTGGAGGTGAAAAAATGAGATTTTAGCAATATTTTTTTATGTCATAAAAATGGGAGCTGGCTGTCAAGCAAGACACCAAGGTTTCAGATGAGAAAGGATGGAGACAGTGGAGTGTTTCCGGTCCATCTAACATTTGTTCTTTTGATATTCAATTTGAATTCAAAATGAAAAAAACATTTTGTTATTTTGTTATTTGTTTATGGGGCAGAAGACACGCCTCCTCTGCATGTGAGAGTGTGTGAGTGTGTGTGAGAGACAGAGTGAGAAATTTAATGAATAACCCGCTTGGTGTAAATTAATCTGATAACAGTTTGGCAATCTAGATAACTTTTCGCCTTCTTCTCTTCCTTTGAGGTTGATATTACAACTTCCTGGTTACACAAATAAAAGTTAAGCCCATGGCCTGTTTTTTGTTGTTGTTTGTTTGTTTCCTATTGCTCCTACCCTGAGCATAAAATTTAAAGCACAAAAAAGACTGTTGTCAATAGTTACATTTAGCTTACCTACTTTATTTATAGTTGTGACAGTGCCAATCAAAATAGTCTGTTTTTGGACAGCTGAGC
Source organism: Lutjanus campechanus (assembly GCA_027495735.1). NCBI lineage: Eukaryota > Metazoa > Chordata > Actinopteri > Lutjaniformes > Lutjanidae > Lutjanus > Lutjanus campechanus. The sequence continues at coordinate 79,271 of JAJHUR010139859.1, read as the reverse complement.
TTTAAGATGTTGTGCTGCATCCAAATTTTTGTCCCTCAAGCGTGCAGAGAGGGCCAGGGAGGAGTCAATCATATGTGGCTTATGTGAAATCAATGCAGTGAAATCCTAGCTCATATATTACATATGATGGAGAGGCAGTGTGTAAATGCAGAATAAAATTGGGCCCTAAACAGAGCCTAGTGGGACTCCTTTGTGTTGCAGGCGCTGAGTCAGATTTGATCTTAACGATTAATGTCTTTCTCTCATCCTCTCAGCTATTTAAATTCATCAACTTTAATAAGACCATGAGTCAGCTCTCCAGCACTATGTCTCGCTGTGCCAAGGACCTGGTGGGTTTTGCCATCATGTTCTTCATCATCTTCCTGGCATATGCTCAGTTAGCCTACTTGGTTTTTGGAACCCAAGTCAACGATTTCAGCACTTTCCAAGCCAGCATGTAAGAGCATTCAAAGTATACTCCACAAATGTTCAAACACCCCTAACAGCCGATGTTTCCTGATGTTTAAAAATGTTTTTTTCTGTTTGTGTAGTTTCACCCAGTTCCGTATCATCCTGGGAGACTT
>JAJHUR010139859.1:44416-78688 GCA_027495735.1 Lutjanus campechanus | reverse complement strand
CTGCATTACTTCAAGAGCCTGTGGAACTGCCTGGATGTTTTCATCGTCGTGGTGTGTATCAAAGTCTTATTTCGGATTATGAAAGTAATTTTCTTCATCATTTTAACAATATTGGCTGAGTTTTGTTGTTTGCTCTCTCTGCTCTTTTTTCAGTTGAGTATTATTGCTATTATCATGAACATAACCAGAACAGCCATGGTCGGCAACCTCCTCAAAGGCCTGTTGGAGAACCACACCGCTCACCCCAGCTTTGAGTCTTTGGCCAACCTGCAGGTCCAGTTCAACAACGTGGCTGCAATCATCGTCTTTTTTGCCTGGGTCAAGGTATAAATCTTTACCGCTTTGGTTCATGATCAATCCAAATTACATCTGTAGTGGATAGTAGCAGCACAGTTTTAATCATATTGAAGTTTAGTAGTGATAATTGATGGGAGACTGTAAAACAAAGTATTACTAATCTAATATTGTGGAGGTGAAAAAATGAGATTTTAGCAATAATTTTTTATGTCATAAAAATGGGAGCTGGCTGTCAAGCAAGACACCAAGGTTTCAGATGAGAAAGGATGGAGACAGTGGAGTGTTTCCGGTCCATCTAACATTTGTTCTTTTGATATTCAGTTTGAATCAAAAATGAAAAAAACGTTTTGTTATTTTGTTATTTGTTTATGGGGCAGAAGACACGCCTCCTCTGCATGTGAGAGTGTGTGAGTGTGTGTGAGAGAGAGAGTGAGAAATTTAATGAATAACCCGCTTGGTGTAAATTAATCTGATAACAGTTTGGCAAACTAGATAACTTTTTGCCTTCTTCTCTTCCTTTGAGGTTGATATTACAACTTCCTGGTTACACAAATAAAAGTTAAATATTAAAATCAAATTTGGCCCATGGCCTGTTTTGTTTTTTTGTTGTTGTTGTTGTTGTTTGTTTGTTTCCTATTGCTCCTACCCTGAGCATAAAATTTAAAGCACAAAAAACAATCCATTCATTGTGTTTTAGTTTCACATTCATAAAAAATAACAAAACAGCAAATGTCCTTTACGTTTTCTGATTTCGGATTCTCAACTGAATATCAAAAGAACGAATGATACGCAGACTGTTGTCAATAGTTACATTTAGCTTACCTACTTTATTTATAGTTGTGACAGTGCCAATCAAAATAGTCTGTTTTTGGACAGCTGAGCTTTAAGATGTGAGTCATGAGTCATGAGGAGTCAATCATATGTGGCTTATGTGAAATCAATGCAGTGAAATCCTAGCTCATATATTACATATGACGGAGAGGCAGCATGTAAATGTAGAATAAAATTGGGCCCTAAACAGAGCCTAGTGGGACTCCTTTGTGTTGCAGGCGCTGAGTCAGATTTGATCTTAACGATTAATGTCTTTTTCTCATCCTCTCAGCTATTCAAATTCATCAACTTTAATAAGACCATGAGTCAGCTCTCCAGCACTATGTCTCGCTGTGCCAAGGACCTGGTGGGTTTTGCCATCATGTTCTTCATCATCTTCCTGGCATATGCTCAGTTAGCCTACTTGGTTTTTGGAACCCAAGTCAACGATTTCAGCACTTTTCAAGCCAGCATGTAAGAGCATTCAAAGTATACTCCACAAATGTTCAAACACACCTAACAGCCGATGTTTCCTGATGTTTAAAAATGTTTTTTTCTGTTTGTGTAGTTTCACCCAGTTCCGTATCATCCTGGGAGACTTTGAGTTCTCAGAAATAGAGGAGGCAAATCCAGTGCTCGGACCCATCTACTTTACAACCTTTGTCTTCTTCATTTTCTTTATTCTCATGGTGAGTGGTTTAGTCACACTTGTCGTGTTCGAGTTATAAAGGTGTTCATGTTGTTTACACGTTGTTTACACTAACATGGGAATACATTTTCTTTCTGTGTAGAACATGTTCCTGGCCATCATCAACGACACATATTCTGAGGTAAAGGCCGACATGTCCCAGCAGAGGTCTGAGATGGAAATGACTGACCTCATTAAGAAGGTATTGAACCACATGTATCATTTATTTTGGCAAGGCAGATTTCCATTACATCAACAAGTCATCATGGGAATAATAGAGTGGCTAAGGGATCATAGTGGATACCTGAAAGTGCTTTTTCTGCAGAGTCTACTCCAAATATTGCAATTTTTGGGTTTGATTGTATCTTCTACAGAGATAAAGATATTAGAAAAGAAAAGGAATATTAGAAAATGTTTCCCCAGGAGAACTGTGAGTGGAGTGGTTGTTTTCCCTGAAGCTTGATATATCACATAAAACTGAAATAACCTGGAGGAGATCATGTGATGGACTGTGTGCGTGTGTGTTTTTGTGTGACCAGTGGGGTTTGAGCTGGTCTGCAGCTAGTTTTGCTTACTATTGGACTGTGGTTTTTTTGCAACTGCATTTGTAACTGTATGCTTAAGGGCCTTTTGTGGTTGCGCTGATTCACAGTTTTTCACTGCAAGTCATCAAGAACTGCTCGGCTAAAACAAGGCTTATCTACTTGCAGTGTTAGGGAGTAACTAGTTACATGAAACTAGTTACATGGGATTAAACTACAATCCGTTACAGTTACTGAAAAAAATGTGATTAAATTAGTTACCTATAAAAAGGTTGGTGATTGTAAAGGGGTTGCAGGAGATCTGCACTCTACTGAGTGACCTCTTATAGTTTGTTCTGATGTCTGTTGAGGTGCTCTTTATTTCTGTCTGCTATGTTTTGCTGCAGGAACTCCTGCTTGTTTCAGGTAGCACTCCAAAATAGTAGCAGAGTGATTCCAAGCAGGTGTCATCCGATCCTGGAAGCATTTTTATAGGGCTGTCCCGATTATCATTTTTTGGATGCTGTAGCTTTGGTGAGCTCAGGTATCTCAGACAGCCAAGATGAGATAGTTTGTAGTTCCTCTTTTTAACTGCAACTGCAAACACATTCACCTTTATTGAAAGTCTATAGTGATGCACGAGGGTCCACCCACAAAATATCGCGCGTTCAGCCAGCTGGGTCAAACAAAGCAGCGTTCAGAGTAAATTATTAATAACGTACAGAAGAATTGCGTGCAGTAGTCCACCTTCTACCTCCTCTTCCCCTCTCTCTGGCTCTCTCCCAAACATGCTGGCTACAGCGGAGCTGTGAATCCCAGCAACAGCTCAGCTGGTCAGTGTTCAAAGCATGTCAAAATAAGTAAAATCTTGAACTGTAGACTCCACTCTTTTTCTGCACAGTGTAGCCAAACACTAGGCTAAAAAAAGACAGCACAGACCTACAGGTGTAAGCTACTATTTTGTTAAAATTCACTGTTAAGATGTTTGTGTGTTTGTTTTTTTGCTAGTTTACTTTTGCAGAAATGTAGTTCCATTTACCACGTCTAATGCATGTATGTGTTTTGAATCTTTTAATGATGACTTGCACATCTTAACCCCTTCTGAACCATAGAAGGAATATAGAGTATAGATGAGAAGACAGAAATAGGTTATTGGCTGTAATGTTAAGTATTTTTAATAAGAAGTGATGGTAGAACTACAGTAAACTGTATTTATTATGAGTTTGGTGGATCTATTGCGTCAGATTTGTGAATAATAGCAGTATGTGTTTCTATCATTGTCTGTGCTGCCTATCACATAACATTATCCAGCTGAGTCATGCAGGTGAATCCAGATGTTATTCTCTCTTAGGGTTGTAACAAAGCTCTGATGAAGTTGAGACTGAAGAAGACGGCTGTAGACGACATCTCTGACAGTTTGCGTCAGGCCGGGGGCAAACTGAACTTCGATGAACTCCGCCAGGATCTTAAAGGGTGAACAAAACCTTAAAGGACGTTAGAATCTATAAACTATTATAATGATAATTCAGTGTTAGTGTTTGGTTTTGTAAATATCAGCATGTCCTGAGTGTGTTTTGATCTTTTCTTTGCTCAGAAAGGGCCACACAGATGCAGAGATTCAGGCCATCTTTGCCAAATATGATCACGATGGCGACCAGGAGCTGACGGAGCACGAACACCAGCAGATGAGAGACGACCTGGAGAAAGAGAGAGTGAGTGATGACGTCAGCAGCTTGTTCCATAAAGCTGATGGTTTTATTTATTGATCCTGATGAAAAACATGAATGGTATATGGTCGCGTCCACTCAGCCACGACACCTGCAGATGTTCAGTGTGTTTCTGCTCGTATGCTAGGAGGACTTGGATCTGGAACGTAATTCGCTGACTAGACCCAGCACCGGGCGGAGCTTCCCTCGCACCCAGGACGACTCGGAGGAAGATGATGACGAGGACAGCGGCCACAGCTCTCGTCGTCGCGGCAGCAGCTCAGGGGGCGTCTCTTATGAAGAGTTTCAAGTGTAAGGAGCTTTTATTGCTGTTATTCTGTAACTTACATGCAGGTTAATCAGTGACGACAACAATCATACACACACTTTTGACTGAAATCAAGGTCATAAAAACAAAAATACATTTCAGCCTGCAGCAGATATTTTATCTATTAATCTGCAGATTATTTTCTTGATTGATTTATTGTTTGGTCTTTAAAAAATACAGAAAATAGAAAAAAATCCCATCACATTTTCAGTTCATTCATTTTTCACATTATCGTTTAAAAAAAAATGCAAATTTTCAGATTTGAGTGGGTGAAGTCCGACATTTTTGCTTGAAAAAATTATTAATCACAAGTTGTTGCAGATTTCTTTTCTGTCAATCATCTAATTGATTAATTCAGTAACTGTTTCAGCTCTAAATGAATTAGTCATAACAGAGTGACATGTAAGACTGTTAGACAATGGATTTGTTTGCTTTTTTATTTAGAATTAAACAGATGTTGGTTTGTGATTTTTATATGCAACTAAAGTTTAATAATATCTGTGTCTGCAAACCAGGTAGAGCCTTACCAATACTAGAATTTAAGGCTGATATCAGCCTTTCTGGTAGTGAAACTATGTAATGGAGATGATTTTTCTTAATTACCTGAAACATGCTGTATCTGCAATTTCATGTTGCTTCTTGGCAGAGATGTATACACAAAGTGTGATAAATCTTTTAGCAGCTAAAATTGATTGATAGTATTAGCTAGCCGATCGCTCAGTCAGGCTCTACTTTTAGCTTCCTACTGTATTTGTTATGTTGAAGTTTTTCATACTAATCTAGTTGTAGTGGTATGGCATATTTATCACATGGTATAATAGGTGAACTAATGTCTCTCTGTCTCTCAGGCTGGTGAGACGTGTGGACAGGATGGAGCACTCAATCGGCAGCATCGTGTCCAAGATAGATGCTGTGATCGTGAAGCTGGAAGCCATGGAGAGAGCTAAACTCAAAAGGAGAGATGTGCTGGGCAGGCTGCTGGACGGAGTCATGGAGGTGAGACACAGTGGACACACAGTCAGTGCATTAACACTGCCATCATGTTTCTATAATAGATATTATATTATCAATGGATCACGTGACTGTATGTGAAAGGTAGTGACAAATTAACAGATAATTATCACCAGACTCTGGAGCTTTATATCATCTTTTAGATCACTGTTTTGGTTTACTGGTTTGTTTCAGCAACCTGCTGGTGAACATAGTGCAGCATTTAGCAGCTAAAGAAACATCTTTCATCGTATTAGACAACTGTGTGAAATTCTGTCATAATTAGCATATGAAGTTATGGCCAACAACGTGCTTTGTGAGGTCACAGTGAGCTTAGACCACCAAAATTTAAAGCTCGTCCTTGAATCCAAGTGGACGTTTGTACCTAACTTGAAGAAATTCCCTCCAAGCATTCCTGAAGTATCATGTTCACGAGAATGAGATGGATGTGACGTTACATTGAGCTTTCATGCTTCAGCACAAGCAGATCTTTGTGCCAAGTTTGAAGAACTTCCCTCAGAGTTCTTGAGTTCTTGAGAACCGATGCCTTTGGCCATGTCGCTGGCGTGGAGTCATTAAAAAAAGGTTTTTCAAGTTGTTTTTTTTCCAAAACACCAAAAACAAAGGCTGCTCGGTCCAGTAGTCTGCAAGTTTGGCTGCAGACAAGCTGCAAGTCCATTGGTCACTCATGCACACGCACATGCACACACACAAATAATCACATGATCCCTTGAAGGCTTGCACCTAATAAAAAAACCAGAAAGCAGCATCTTAAATCACTAATACAACAAAATAAATAAACTTCATTAATATGGTTGGGATGAACAGTGAATTCTGTCCTGCTGGATGTTTTGTATATACAGATTCACAGTAACCAGGGTTACTACAGCACATGTTGACAGATATCCTGGTTTCTTATGTGCATGTAAACACACTGTACAAGTTCATCTGTTTTCTTCTGTCAGGATGAGCGTCTGGGGCGGGACACAGAGGCCCACAGGGAGCAGATGGAGCGGCTGGTGAGGGAGGAACTGGAGCGCTGGGAGTCCGACGATATGGCCTCACAGGTCAGCCACCCGCAGCCAACCACTCCTGTCGGTCCCCGTCCCCGTCCGTCCTCTTCTTTATCCACCGACGGCCTCGACACAGGCACAAACGGGAGCGGCCATGTGTGAGGACTTGGCTCGGTGAAGAAAATTCCACTCTGGCAAGAAACTCTCTGTTGGAAATTTCCCGGCAGCGGTACAAGTACATGAAGACGTGGGACCATTTTCACAGAACAAATCTTATTGAAGCTGTTCTTGACGTATTACAAAGGAGGTGACTAAATCAAACGCACTTCACCTCAAACACTTAAATGCACTGAACGTGACAACAGAGACATCTACAAGTATTCACTAAACTGTCTTTTATCAAGTATTACTGTAACAGGATGATGAAGGGAAGCCAAATGAAGAATGATGAAGTATTTACAGTTCAGTATTACATCACAGTATACACCAGCCTTCAAGCATACGCAGTAGAATACACATCATATGATTTTAGTACTACACCTGCTTTTGATTACTGTATCCTCACATCGTAGCATTTACACAAATACTTGTACCAAAAAGGCATTTTTATGATAATTGTGCTGATTATATTTTGTCATCATTTTAATATACAGTAGGTACAAGTGTGACATATTCTGTCATATTTACTCATCTTCTGTACATCGATGAAGCTTCAAATTAAATAGCTTGTTATCATTTTATGATACATATTGTAACTTAAACAAACTTCGATTTGGAGTGCATCTAGTGTTCATGGGAAACCCATGCATTTATTATTGTTTTTCCCTGTGCCTTACTTTTTTTACAATCTCTTTTTTAATCTGCCAAAATAAAGTGTTAATAAAAGGTTTGTTTATGTCTTTTTTCTTAAACATAATGCAGTTTATTGAATGTAAATTCCTATTGTGACTGTATTTCCTTCCTTGCTTGAACATATAAAGCCCATGGACTATTAGTGACCTAGCTTACCCTATTTTTTTTTTCTTTTTCATTTTTTTATTGTGTACAATAATTTAGGCTGCGACTAATGATTATCATCCATTATTGATTAATGTACCAATCATTCTTTGATTAATCAATTAGTTGTTTGATCCATAAAATGTCAGTAAATGGTGATAAAAAATGTTTTCACAGTTTCCCAAAGACCAAGGTGACGTCTTCAGATGTCTTGTTTTGTCCACAACCCAAAGATGTTCAGTTTACTGTCAGAGGAGAAAAGAAACCAGAAAATATTCACATTTGAGAAGCTGAAATCAGAGAATTTGGTCATCTTATCTTAAAAAATGATTCAAAACAGCAGATCAATTATCAAAATAGTTGGCGATTAATTTAATAGTTGAGAACTAATTAATTGACTAATCCTGAAAGCTTTAATAATAGTACACAGTAAAATTAAATTTTGCATCTGAGATACCAAACAATCTCAAAAATATGTGTGCTGATGTACAAATGCTGGACTATACAATTAAAGTATTCAGTACCACTTTATTTTATGGTTAATTTCCTCATAATTTTAAGCTAAATTTACTGGAAAGAAAAACGTAATCTGGTCGTAATTATACAGATAATAGAGACAAATCTGTGCTATTTAAGTTATTGTCTTTGGCTGTAGTTTATAATTAGCTGTTGATTTCCCTGCAAGAGCAGCTCCATTTAAACACAAAGTAAATATTTATTCATCATCCAGTATTACTGTAAACATTATTCTCTATATATGTTGAATAGTATGTCCACTTATAGATGAATTTCACATTCATCTCAACAGGTTGATCAACATCAAAACACTATAAATTAGATGACTACACTTAAGAAAAACACACAAAACATTGAGACCAAGGTTCAATGAAAATGTTTGTACATGTTCTTTCAAAAAGCTGTATCAGAGTATAAAGGCATGTATAGAAACTTATTTTGGAACAATAGAAAAAGTGAACACACACTATCTATATGATGAATCTCTGCATTATCTACAATTAGCAAAAATCAGTGCAGAGTTAAAATCAAGAACGATTCTGGAAATTGTGCAAAAGCTACATAATCAAGACTACTGAATTATAAAAGAATTGAAAAAAGGCATAGTCTGATTTTAAAATAATACATCAAATGTAAATATTCATAAATAACCACAGTTAACACTGAAATATAAACCTGTAAGAAACACATGGTACATTTATCTTTATCACAGTCGCTGTGTGATGATCTGTATTCTCTCTTTTCTTTCTCGGGCCTCTAAAATTACTCAAACACTGATAAACCGTGAAAGAATACATTTAAAAAAATTACATTGTCATTAAAGCTGGTAAACTGTTAACATTTTCGAGAGACATGGCTTTCACCAAACATGATAAAACTGATGTTTACATTCAGGTACTATGTTAACTATACTGAACGTTTAAAGTGGCAACAAGAAACTTTAACGTTGTGTTGATTTTGGAGGCGCATGTGGACAAAAGCGATGGTGTTTCCACCATTGTTATGACAAAATATAACCTCAAAAATAAAATTACCTCAACAAAAATGTCTGCTTACGTCTTTTTAACTGGCTAACATATATACTGGCCATTAGGCATCAAGAACAACTATAGAGAAATATCCAGTATAACCAGTTAAAAACCTCTTTTAGTACACTGAAGTACTATGGAAGTGAAAACTGTAGGCACACTCAGAGAAACTGTTTGACTTTTGGGTAAAATTCACTTAGTCACCTAGATGGGAAGACTGATACTCTCATGTCTATGTGTCAAAGCTGCTCTGATCAATATTAACAAATGATTCAAATTACCATAAAGTCACTGTTTTGATTTTTCGCCTTTCAACTTCACTGTTCGGTTCACGCTCATCGTTCTCATACCCTAATTTTTGGGAACAGCAGGCAGCTGATTTCAGTGAACAAGTCTTAAAACTAACTTCATGCTACCTGCTCTCCACCAAACAACATGAACAGTGCAAAGGAGCAAAAGAGCTCCAGCCGGGAAGCAATTACCGCTAGCTTAGTTTAGTAAAAAAAGAAAATAGAAAAAAGGGAGCAGCTGCCGAGGTGCGGTGCTATTGGTGCAAGAACCGGAGCACACCTGTTATGTGCACATGCATGCTAAAACATTTAAGTTGTGGGCCCATTTCAGGTCATTTAACCTACAGTGGCAAGTTTTCATAGACTATCAACTATAACTGACCACATGATCAAATGTTAGACTGAATTTATCAATAGCTTCATCGTGCTGAAAATATTAAGCTGCAGTCAGTCTACATGAGCACTTGCTCTCTCTTTTTTCTTTCTCTCTGCTCTGCTGTTTCCCATCTGATCGGGGACATATGTTTTAGTGATGATTGGCTCTTTACGCACTTAAAAAACAAACAAACAAACAAACAAAAAAAAACAAAACGGATCATCCGAGCTGCAAATATTATGTAATAGCGCTGCTATACCTATGGAACCATTTTCACACTTAAAAAATACTCCTTGTATCTCGAGGCATGGCAGGATACCAGTGAGCTTCTGCTTCTAGTCTTTATGCTAAGCTAAGCTAACTGCCTCCTTGCCTTGGCTCCTTACTCAACACACAGACATGACAGAGGCATCAGTCTTGTCTTCTAACTCTATGCAAAACAGCAAATAATTTGTGTCATATTATTTTAATGCTGAAGTTTTTGTCAGACATCTCTCATTTAAGTGAATTTCTTGATGTAGCGTAGTTTCAGATAGCCGATGGCGAGGAATATGAACGTCATGACGGTCAAAGCCACATGGTTCTCCCACAGTCCCCAGGTGGTGTACTCTATTCCCAGGTAGTCCAGATACTGCTCACCTGTACACCTGTAACAACACAAGTCACAACTGGTCACTTACAAATTAAATATCAGTGTTTGTGGTGATTTTTGTAATTCATAAATGTTTCTAAAGACAACTGGAATTATGATTATGATGGTAGAAATGTCAATTTTTAACATGAAGCCGCTGAAATAAGTAGAGGTGGTGCAGTATAAATCCTCCAGTGCAGATACAGTATGCAGATCTACTCACGTCAGGCCAGCTGTGCTCACACTGCAGTTGGTCGCTGCAGTCGACATGTTGGTGTGTCTGATCACAGCCTCCTCACAGAACTTCAAACCCACAAACTCATTGATCTTCAAGGCCTGAACACAGACAGCAGAGCCGATCAATGCTGAGCAGATCAAAGTGAATGAGTTTCATTAGACTGCAGACTGAATGCTGATCTGTGGTGATCAATGAAGAATAAAGACTGTAAATTAGGAAGACATTCACAATCCTCTGAGAGCTAAAACCGTCTAACTGCTGTTTTACACTGTGCAGCATCTGCATCAGCCAAGTGTAAAGTTCAGGTACCTAAACTGCAATCTGGAAGGAAAAAATAGTATCAGAATATCTCTACTTGAGTTAATATTACTTTGTCAAACTACAGTTCTATCGGAGATCAGTTCAAGGACCAGTGTGAAGGATTTAGTGGCATCCAGCACACACACGAGCTTGTAGACTGCAAAGTATCTTTCTCTGTAACAAAGAATATCTTACTTTTACTGAAAATTTTCCTGTCAAAACCTTCATTAAATTGTGACTTACTGCAAGGCCGTAGCGAGGAATACTAAAGTACTTCAGCCAGGCGAGCCAGTTCATGATGCTGGGCAGGTTCACCAGGAGACCTGAGAAAATCTAGACACAAAACACAAAGTGAAGATGTGAGTTACATAACTGACATTTTTAACATCCCAGCAAAATGCATCTTTAACAAGCTGGTTAATAATAATAATAATAATAAGCAACGAGCAGTGCACTGAAGTTTGACAGGCACTGAACCATATTCTTTCTTGTTAATTCACTTATACGAGTTTAAACAGCAGACTCTGAAAAGTATCAGATTAATCATTACACTCACATTCAGTAATTAAAGGTACTGTGTCACATGTATTTCTGTGTGTCACTGCGTCTCTCACCATCATGAAGACGAAGCTGATGGTCATGAAGATGCTGGCGAGAGCAACGACGCTCTGGTCGGCTGAGATGGCCATGGTCATGGCTGTGGCTGTGTACGCCACCAGTGTCACTGTCAGCGTGAAGATGAAAAACGCTGCTGCTGTGGATTTGAGCCCTGCGCACGCGCGCGCGCACACACACACACACAGTTATTAGAGCCTAAATACTGAACAATCTGCATCTAAGTTCAGTATTTGATCCAGTGCTCAAAGATTGAAACCTCAAGCATTCCTCAAATTCATTCGTTTATAGGCGTCTATAACATATAATAAAGATGTGTTATTCTTACCGATCAGAAAGTAGACTATACAGCTGAAGATGACGGAGGTGAAGGTGCGCAGAGTGATGTCAGACAGGATCTTAGCGAGGAAGTAGACAGACACTCTGTAGTAGCCACTGATGTACTCGTGCCTGTCACAAGAAAACACAACACAGAAATCAAATTCTGGCCTCAAAATATGTGAGCTCGTTGAGTCCTGCATGATTTGTTGACAGATTACATACACGAAGAGTTTCCTCTCAATGATGAAGAGCTCAGCTGCAGACACAGTGCTGAAACACTGGTTGGTAGTGATGAAGAAGAGGGCGCCCATCCTGTATGAAGAACAGAAAAACACAACTTGATGATGAATGTCTCTTTGGCTTTTATTTCAACCTTTTTATCTCACATCCCAGGTTGCTGTAAATCACTGGCTGATATTTAATCCAAGTTCAAAGCACAAGGTGCAACGGTTTTAATTTATTAAAGGTGTGTTCAAATCCACTTCTGCTGTTCTGTGCCGGGGCGTAGAGGTATTCCGCCTCCTGCACCTCTGGCACACAGCAGGATATACCTGTCATCTGTGCACAAGTGCCTTGATTAATTCATGGGTGTTTTTTACGCTGAAACATGCAATAACCAATCAGAAAGTCAGCTCTCATCACCTTTAAGAAGCACAACAAAGCTGTGAAAAGTAATTAATAACTATAAGTAACCTACATATTTAAGGGCATTTTACCCCACAAATGATAATATAAAGAGCGATTTATTATTTTCATTATTTTCCCTGCTAGAAACATCGAGTAGGCCAAATCTAACCTAACCAACTTTCACCAAATTTGACTATAAAAAATATATTTAAAAAAAAACACCACATTTCTTGTGTTGGAGATTTGGGGTCAAACTGCAGGAAAGAGATTTCAAAATTCTGCCACTAGTCTCAAAGAAGCGAAGAACCATAAAATTGTAATACTTGATAGTTTACATGTATCTAAAGTTTCTACTTAAGTTAAGTACTTAGAAAATTGTACTTACTTAAATTGCACTACTGTAACAAACATGCTATATAAATTAAACAGCTTTACCTTTTATTCTAAGGCAGCATCAGGAGTTGATCTCTTAACACACAACACTGTGCAGATTATGGTACTAACTGTGGTGTGGTCCGTATGTACATACAGGGACTTAAAAGGTGACTGACTCTACTCCACATGAAAAGGAGTGAGGGGCGAATAAGTTAAGCACCGTACACTGATGTCTGCCATACTGCCTATGCATTGACCATGAACATAATGACATTAGGACCTTATGTTCCACTGAACCGTGCACACAAAGAAAGAGGGCGGCCATTGAGATTTCTGATGTGCTTCACTGGGCTTTTGAGTACCAGGTTGTGCCCAATAAAATATGGTAAGAGGATTAGCCTTGCAGAAATCGCTCTACTTTTCACACTTCTTTATTAAAAACAGTGACTGACTTAAAGCCCTGAACAATTATTATGAAAGGCGCAGCAATAATCAGTATGGCCACATTATACAGCCACATAATATTATTAAGTTAAGTCAGCTTCACATGTGAAAGAACCGTCTGTGGTATTGTGTTGGAGAAATTTTGGAGAATTCGGGGACCACACACACATTCCTTTTGGGATTGCTCAAGGGTTCTGCAGGAGTGTTAAATTAACAAAATTGTAAAATGCTCCCTCAGATCCATTGTTATTTTTTGTTTGGAGGTGTACCTAAAGAGATCTGTTGCACAGATTTGATCAATACACTGCAGGTACGTGTATTGATTGCCAAGAAAATGATGATGGTGAACTGGAAGGATGCAAAAACAGCAACTATAACTCAGTGGATGCAGAGACTGAAAAGGATTTAAATAATGGAACGAATGACTGCAAGTCTGCTGAAACTGAAACTTGACAAATATGGACTTGTGTCAGAGGATGACAGTGTTTTTCTATGCCTCTACACCAGCAACAGCTGTGGCCAGAAGCATTATGTGTTCAGTTTGTACGTCTGTACGTCCATATGTATGAACATCTAATTCTTGTGAATGTGAAATGTCAAGAAAGCCTTGAGGAAATTTCTTTAAACACGACACAAATGCCTACATGGTTTTTGGAGATCACCACCTAAAGAGACAAATTGGCACTTGCTTCTATGTGTGTGTCCTGTGAAAAAATATCAAGCAGGCTTAATATCTGGTCTAGTCAGGGATGAGTCAGGTAGCCATGCAACAAGCTGGAGCCAAATGAGAGCAGTGATAGGCTGAGGGAGGAGAGGAGCTGAAAAGGAGAGACAGCAGCAGCCGAAAAAATTACAAAAAAAGAAGAATACAGAAGTAGTGCTGTTGTGGTCGCTATGAAGGGTTTGGTAAAAAAGTCATATTGTCATAATGTTCACAGAAAAAAAAAAAACTATTAAAACTGTGGTGATGTGATACTTATTGAGGTCTGCACCAAACAAACATGTTTTCTTTCATCTGGAGAACAAAATTCTTAGGCCAGGACATCTCTGCAGCACTACACATTTACTACACATTTTTCCTTTTTCAATAAATTGCAATTTGGTTCTGGTTCTGCTATTTGGATATTGCACTTGGCTGTATTGCAATTTTATTGCAATTGCGATTAATTGTGCAGCCCTTCAATAAAGATATTAAAACTAGCTCCACCTCCCACAGCTTCAACTATAACAGCAGCACACAAGCTGAGACAAAACATAATTTGGTGAACAGACTCATCTGAGATTTCTCCTGGTGAAAAATCTTGTAATGTGTGACCCCTTGTCACTGATCAGGCATTTAGTTTTAACCACAGTGACTCCAATGTTCCTGATTACAAGACAGAAAGTCGTGTAGTGTGAACAGAACAGTGATCGCACAGTTTTGATATTCATGGAGCGAGACCAAGGCCAAGTGTTTTTCATTGTAAAATGCTTTAAACGTGCCCGGGTTCTTAAAAGAACACAAATTCCCAGATAAAATACAGAGGACATAACCTCACTGTCCTCTGGTAGCTACAGTCCTCTGTGTGCAATAAATATGTGAGGATGAGACCACAGTAAAAACAGAGGGTTTTAAGGACATGTGCGGTGTGTATTTCAGCAGTTCTCTCACCTGTTCTGGATACCACTCTGATCATCTTTGACCCCGAAGAAAATGGCTCCGACAATGAGGGCGAGGAAGATGTTGACTCCCAGCTGCAGAGACAAAAACACGAGACATTTAGACAACAGAAGACCAGCAAACATCTAAATCATGTCTGTAAACTGTACAGCTTAAAAACAGCCTGTAAGCCTGTAAGAATACGTACAAGTTGCAGGACACGTTAGAAACAAAAAGGTTTGTTTTATTCTGTATTTGAATGTTCTTGGTGGAGTGTTCCACGAGGACCCTCATTAAGGTCACAAGCTCAAACATGTTGGTCTCAAAATAAAGTTATTTTTGCTCTGGACTTCAACCCTTCCTTCCTCCAGACACTCTTAGAAATACGGGTTCCAAAAGGGTTCTTCCTAGAGGGCTGAGGTTCTACCCAGAACCATTTGATTCCAAAGAACCCTATTTTGAAGAAAGGGTTCTTTGTAAGATTAAAGGTTCCATTAAGAACCCTTTTAACCCAAAGAACCCAATCCTTTGTACCATAATAGAGAAAGGTTCTCGGTAGAACCCTGAGTGGGTTCGAGATAAAACCCTTGTAATATAAAAAGGTTCCTGATAGAACCTTATCTAGAACCCTTTGTGGGTTCTACAATGAAGGCAAGGAAGATGCTGACTCCCAGCTGCACAGAACCCTTTGTGGGTTCTAGATAAGACCACTGGGATAGGAAAAGGTTCCCAGTTAAACCCCCTTAGTGCTTTCTAGATAAACTCTTGGAATATAAAAATGTTCTCTGTAGAACCCCATGAGTGTGTTCTAGATAAGACCCTTGTAATATTAAAAGGTTCTTGGTAGAACACCCTGCATGAGTTCTAAATAAGCTCTTGGAATATAAAAATGTTCTCTGTAGAAACCCCCGAGTGTGTTCTAGATAAGCCCCTTGGAATATAAAAAGTTACTTTTTTTAGAACCCTGTGCATATGTCCTAAAAAAAAAAGGTTAATGGTAGAACACGCTGCGTGGGTTCTAGATAAAACCTGGAACCATTACACCATAGGTTCGGGTTAGGGTTACGGTTAAGTTCTCTGTAGAACATCTCATCAGGGGTTCTGGGTGAAACCTTTCACAGATGGTTCTGGATATATCCCTTGATTGTTGGGTTGTGGGTAGAACTCTCTGAACAGGTTCCAAGTGGAACCTTTATTGAAGACAAGAACCAAAAGGGCTCTGTTATGCGGACAAACTGAAGAACCCTTTATGGTTCTAGTTAGCAGCTTTATTTCTAACAGTGTTGACCCTGTCAGTAGGTGAGGAGGTGCAGGATACAGAAACACTGAACTTCTGATCTTTTTGTCTTTGTGGTAAAAGAAGGTTTAACGGTGAGAAAAAGAAAAATGTTTGTGAGTGTGAAGGAACAAACTGAGGGATCAGCGCAGTACTTCAGTACCACACTGGTTCTACTTGTGGACTGTCATGAACTGTTTTTGAAGAATGTGAATAGAACTTATTAAATAATTAACTTCCTGAACAGGAAGGCAGTCCTGTTATTCCCTGTTTTCCAAGAGCACCCGACACATTTTTGATCTGCTGTCGAGTATATAGAACAATCTCCTTAAGCTGCGTCCTCTTTGACAAAAAAGCTAATGTTTCTGGGGATCAGGGGGTCAAGTGGACGCTCCTCCCCCCGCTCCTCCTCCAGACCGGCCTGTCGGAGGTGGGGGAAGATGACAGAAAAGAGTGAGAAAAGTGAAAGCGACACAAGTTTTAATCCTAACAATTTACAGATTATGACAGGACTAAGCGGTTCCCAGGGTGAAGGGATAAGCTAATACGGTTGAGCCTTTTTCACCTCATTCCCCGCAGCCCCTCATGTGAAGAATGTGTGGGCAGTGGAGGGATAGGTCATGACGCCATCATGTGATGAGTCCCGGACCGGGGCCAAGGGGCTTTGGCCAGATATGATATCAGTTCAGATCCTGGCCCAAAGAGGCAAGAGTGGGGTCACAACAGTCACCTAAGCCGATTAGGGCGCCCACGCCACCTAGAGCCCCTCTTGTAGGATTATTTTGACTTATTTAGGGCCAATTAGCTGTTAATAATTCTTAAAGTGAGGAGACTTCTGACGGCATTTTGCCGCCATGGGGTGACTAATGAGGGTGTTAAGTCTCGACCCCTCCAAAGTGCTGTCTGTGCATCCTGTTCATGATCATAACAGCACTACAACACAGGCTATTCTTCTGCTCTTTTCACTCTCTGGAGTGTTTGAGCAAAGTAAATGTGATAGTGGTATAGCATCATGTAAACAGAAAACATACAAAGTTAATGAGGTATCTGTCAGAGACTTGTAACGTGGACTTCAGTTGCTTTGATGTGAGAAAATGAAAACTTACTTGAGACTTGAGGGCAAAAAGTGGAGGAGATTTGAGCTCAGATCAATAAATATTGAAAAATGCTGTGCTGTGTGTAGTTTTCACTTTTGGAGCACTGCTAAAAATACAAAAATTATTAAAACTACAACAAGGATGCCATTGTTTAAACACCTGAAGGTGTAAACACTTGATGCGACCAAGATAAATTTGAAAATAATTCAGAGCAGATTAAATTAAACTTTAACTTTACAAATCACCCCATGCATAAATGAGAAGCTCAGAGGAATAACATTCAGACATTTTGGGAAATAGGAAAATGCCAAAAAGCTGCAGTGTAGCAGGCTGTAAAACAAATAAATATAAAAGTCCATCACGATCTCTGATTCTACAGCCTTCATAAAAAGGAAAGGATCCCAAAAGGAGATTAGAACCTCCAGAGAGCAGCAATCGTTCCTCCTGATGGAGAGCTAATGTTAGTTTGAGTGTGAGGATGTTGGAGTTCAGTCATGATGTTACAGTACAGCAGCGTCAGACTGTCGTCTCTGACTAAATCTCAGTCCAGCTTAGATCAACAGTTGTCTACTGAGAAGGTTTGTTATTTACAGACAACACTTTGCCAAACAATACCTGATAATTCAATAATAATCGGTTTCTGGTCACTGTTGACTAATTGATCCTCTTAGTGGAGACTGAAGACTGAAGGAGCATCACTGACTAAACTTAATTTAAGATATCGTGAACGCTCACATTATTATAATTTTTAGACATTTGTTAGAGAAAACAAAGGTTTGTTTAACTTGACATGTGTAATTGTCTATGGGATCTTTAGTTTTCTGTCCCCCAAAATGGGGGTGTGGCCATGATGTTTAGGTGAGAAACCTGTATGTGCCTGAGTGACGTCTCGATGGGAAAACTACTGCTGTGCGACTCTGCAGCTGTCAGCGATGCCGCAAAATTACGATGATTAGTGCGTCTCTTTTTACTGCTCATTATTAAAGAACCAGTGCGGAGAACTTAGTGGCATCTAGAAGTGAGGTTTCACATTTTAAACAATGAGCTCTCTGGAGTCAGTGTTTGGTTTGTCCAGTCTGGTCTAATGTAGAAACATGGCAGTAATACATGGCAGACTCTGTTGAAGACAGCTCATTTTAAGGTAACAAAAACACCATGATTCTTATTTTCAGCTGATTCTACACTAATGAAAACATGGTCATGAATATTATATTCTATTTCTGTCATATTCTAACAAAAAATGCCCCTAAATCTTACACACTGGACCTTTGAGTAAAGTCCTGATTTGAGTGAATAAAAGGTAGATTTTGGATGAAGCTCAATTCTTGGTTGGGGTCAGTAACCTACTCGAGTCTCCAATGGTTGCCTGGCAACTACTCAGAGGCAAAAAATAGTCTGGCCCATAACCCCAGAACAACAGCGATGTGTTGTTTTCACACTTTGGTTTTAAACAAACAAGACATAATGTGTTAATTAGTTATGCTGGTAGGCTGATTTTTTTTTTGTTCTTTAACTTTGGTAGAGCTAGGTAAGCTGTTTTCCCCTTTCCAGTCTCTATGCTAGGCTAAGCTAACCAGCTGCTGGCTTCAGCTACATATTTCTGCACAAACATGTCCAAAATGTCGAAAAATTCCTGCCCTCATATCCAGCACATGGTCTATTTTCATCTGTGCAACCATGTAAATAATTAAAATATTTAATTCTATTACATTTTTCCTGCTTAACTCTCAGATATCAGACTTGTCTTGGACTCAATCCAAAGTTAGATTTATTAAAGCCCTGCCCATCTGTGGAAACTGCAAACAACAGATGGCTTTAAGTTTACGTCATATTTTCATCATTCATGAATGAGTTTTGTATTCTAAGCGAGTAGCGTGGGGATGTTTTACCTGAGCCACAGATGTTTGTGGGTTCAGCATGAGGTTCTGGAAGGTTCTCTTAAGCACCCAACGTAGCTGGTGAAGGAAGGAGGTGTTGTAGGTGATGGTGCGAGATTTTGAACATGAGAAACACTCCTTTTCCTGGATGATGCGGCCCAGCTCAGCTCTTGTGTCGCTGGAGTAGCTGCTGTTCCTGTACTCGTCCACCAGGCGCTCCTCGATGCTCTGCCGGGAGCTGCTGAGCTCCTCAAAGTCCAAATCTGACCACGCACGCAGGAGGAAGATAACTGATTTAAGCGGAAATACTCTACAACAATAGACACCAATAATGCTATAAAGCACTTTAAAAAAAAGAGAAGTCATAGGGAAGCTATTTGACTATTTACACCTGCCCCCCTAGTCTGTGAAGAGGGACCAAGTCTCCACAGAGACGAGGTTATGGTGGATGAATACACAACTCTCCCCTGGGAGTTTGAGTCCTGTGTGAATGATTTTTTAATCAATTTAGATGACTTATTTTCATTTCTTAAAATTTTTGTTTTCAGTCACAGTTTGGTTAGGTTATTGACATCAAAAGTACCTGGCTAGGTTTGGGAAAAGGTCATGGTTTGTCTCTGTCACGCCAGTGTAAACAGCGTGCGCTGTTCACTACAAACACCTGGGTGCTAATACGATCTGCCTTAAAAAAACATGGTGGACATTAGACAAGTTTCAGTGGGCATAAACATTATATTCTTTCTTTTATTTTCCTGCATAAAATGCTTTTACTTGCATGCAAATTTATGCTATAATGAAGGCAGAAATATGAAAACATCTTCTTGAGAGAAGAGTAGTATTCATGGCATGATTTGTAAATTTACCTTCAGACCCGTGCACCTTGGTCATGGTTGTGGCGTTGGAGTCTCCATTGATAACATCCAGAAAGAAGTCAGCTGGGTTGTTGTGGGGCTCACAGGGATAACCTGAAACACAGGTCACAATCATCCATGTTTAACATTAACATTAATTCATTTAAAATTTATGTCCAATCTTAAATCAAGATGTTGCTTTTTATATTGTCTGATGCCAACCATTCCTACATTTCTACATTTATTTTGTGGCAACATTAAAAAATGAGAACAGTATGAACATGTCAGACGGTATCAGGTAGTGATAAGAAGTTCTCCACATAGTCACCGATGTCGGCGAAGTAGTCCAAAGCGTTTGGCGCTGGTCCATGGTACACCATTTTACCATTAACCAGCAGAGTCAGAGTGTCAAACAGTCTGTAGATGGAGTATCGTGGTTGGTGGATGGACATGATTATGGTTCTTCCATGACTCGCCATTCTGAAAAGACACAAAGTAAAAATATTTATTGATAGTATAAACAATAAAGCTGCCTTCTAATTGCAAAAACGCCTGTTTTAATCTAATTCAAGTTATTATTATTACAGTATTTCTTTATAATCAATTAATACTTTTGTTTTTTTAATGTTAAATTAGGAAAACTTGCTAAATAAAGATGCTGAACATTAGATACAGGTGTAGTTTTAGAGCTACAATTATTTTCATGATTAATTCTTTAGTCAATGAAATGTCAAATAATTGTGAAAAATGCTCATTACAATTTCCCAGAGCCCAAAAGACATCTTCTAATTACTTCTTTTGTCAAATCAACAGTCCAAAACCCAAAGACTCTTCATTTATCGATTTATCATAGATGAGGAAAAAAAAGAAGCAAATAATTATATTTAAGAAGCTGGAACCAGCAAATGTTTGAGATTTTTGTCTGAATAATGACTGAGCTGATTAATCAATTATGAAAACAGTTGGCAAATAATTGTTGTTTGATCACCTCCAGATAGTTTCAGGTGAGAATGGAAGAGAAAAAAATATGACATTAGTTATCAAAGAGACATAGAAGAACCTAAATGTGTGTTTTATGTATTTCGTGTTTTGTGAAGTTATGTTAAACAGGAAAATTAGGATATCTTGACTCAATTGTTGAGTATCAGTGGGATCAAATGACATAATCATGATCCTGACACGGTCTCGTATTTTGAAAACCTCTAAATTAACCAGCTGATCACTGCAAGTCTAAATACAAAGACTTATCTCTGAATATAATCCATGATAAAATCAGAGGAATGAGAAGTGGAAATACCTTTTCAGTAACAGCAGGACAGAGTTAGCAGTGCTGGCATCCAGTCCTGTGGTGGGTTCATCCAGAAAGAGAACTGAGGGATCAATAATCAGCTCCATGCCGATGTTTGTCCTCTTCCTCTCTCCTCCAGAGATTCCCCGGGTCATCTGTGTGCCCACCTAAAGAAAAAAAACACCCACACGAGAAGAGCCCACACAATCAACCTGTCCTGACTTGAGGAAAGACCACGGGGTCAGGTGAGTAATTGGGACGTTGTGTGTATATTTACCATGGAGTCAGCCACCTTGGTGAGACCCAGTTCTTTAATGAGGTGATTGACTCGAGCCTCCTTCTCACTCTGAGGCACGGAGCTGGGCAGCCGCAGCGCTGCAGAGAAACGCAGATTCTCCCTCACGGTCAGGGTGCCCATGACCACGTCTTCCTGGGAAGGGAGACGAGAGTTCAAGGTCAAAGGTCAGAGGCAGGAAAGATCATGTTTTGCAGTTTTCTCTTGTTTTGCTCTGCTGTGTTTTATAAAAAATCAATATTTCCACAGAGAATGCAGAGAATTGTTGACCTGATGGTGTTTGGCAACTTGCAAACTCTATATTTAAAGCTGCTATAATCATATTTTGTGACTCCAAAATTGAAATTTATACAAATAAACAAGGAACATTTTAGGAATAGAAGATGATTGCTCTTTTGTCATTATGGCTGGGCAGAATCCGAAAAGAAATCATGGCCAAGGGTGAATATTTTCATAAGGTTTTTTTGGTAGCAAGCAAGAGAGCTGTCACAGGACTACAACTACTACTACTACTAAACAATAAAATACTGGAAAATAAACTCTATGGAATGTAACCTCCTGACTGTATAATTAAAATCACAGTCTTCTACCACTAATGGAGCCCATAATAACCTTTGTTCCCCTGTTTGTTAGTTTTTTACCTGAAAACACCAATAATACCAAGTTTTTAAAAAAGTTTCTATTATTGGCAGTTCTCCTCGGCTCTGTGGAGGTTTTTACAGTCTTTCAGCTCCTTTTTTTTTTGTGTTAAGGCACACATCTTTCCTTGTTTTGATTCACTTTCACTACTCACATCATTACTCTCATTTCCAGTTGCAGCAGTTTTCATTAAAGGCATGATAAACCCACTGTACACTTCCTTCCCAGCACCAAACAACCGACAGACAACGTTGACTAGCTGATGAACATAGTGGAGCATTTAATAGCAGCTAAAGAGGCCGACATTTCCTTCAAGAGCTGGTGGAGACCAAACTAGAGAGGAAATATCAGACATAACATTTATCAGGTGACACAAACAAATGGAAGCTAATGTTGCTCCATGTCTGCTGAATGTGTAAATAGGTAACTGTTTGCTAACAACTTTGCTATATCAACATTATTTATTACAAAAGGTAATAAATGTGTCATTGTTGTGTTTCCGTTGTTCCACAAGTGACCAAAACATCAGTTCGTGCAGGTTTAGGTAATTTAAATAATTCATGTGCACCTGAACCACGTAGCCAGAGAGGCACTTGAAGTTTGGAGGCTGTGGTGCTCTGTCAATGAGGACTTCTCCTGAGAGACCCGCAGGATCCTTCCTTGCAGCCAGAATATCCAAGAATCTGTCAACAAAAAAAACAAAACAATAATTCAACATGTTTGCAATAAATGCAGGTGACTATTTTGAATATATTTTTCCTTGCAGATCTAGGACGGTGTATTGCTGCCACACCTGAAAAAAACAAGATCAGTATCATGTTATAATGTGAAAAGTTATAACAAGATGGTTTCACGTTATTATAACCTACAATATGAAATTACTTATAAACGATAGCTTATATTTGTATAATGCTACATTGTTGTAATGTAGCAATAAGCTATCAACTTATAACAAGAAACGTTTTATTTTATAACAATAAGTTATCACATTTTAACAGTAAACATTTCACATTAGAACGAGATAACCAGCATATTGTTATAACAAGAATAGTTTCTTTCTATGACATGTGTGTCATGATGGCATGAATTAATATCTGCCTAAATATCTTGTTATAACAATAACCTTTTCATGTTATAACGTGACACCGTGACACTGATCTGTTTTTCTCTTTCTGCCGTGGCAGCAGTACGCTGCTGCAGGAGATCAGTGTGACACTCACGAAGATTTTCCACTTCCAGTAGGACCAAGGATGGCGTTGAGGCCAGGTCTCATAATCCCACTGCAGGACAATAACACACAAATCTTTATAAGAATTTAACGTGTATAAACTCATTTAAAGACAAAGATTGGGAGATATTTAAATGGTTTGCAGTAATTTCTAAGCTGTATAATCTTTCACTTTGCTGTATCAGTTTTATGATTCAAATGTGAGGAGTGTGAAACAAAGTGGATTAATGTGACTCCTGGACATGTGATCATGACACTTAGAAGCACTTAAATTATTTTCCTCACAGCACTTTTTTCTTAATGATTTTTTCCCCCCAATTCCAAATATAACAATGATCATGAAAAGATTTTGCAGTTTCATAAGTATTTCTTAAAAGCTGCGCAAACACACACACACAAAAATCTAAACTGTGGTGTAAAAAAATCAAATCCTTTGACTTCAGAGAGAGCAGTTACACAAAAGCACCAGAAAGAGTCAGTGATATAAAACGGAATTAAAAGACTGAATAAAAGCCTGGCAGTGGACCACGGCCGTCACGTGATCCACCTTTTTTGTTTAATTCGTTTCCCTGGCAGACTGCTCTTTAGTGCATCAGAGAGATTATATGCAAGAAACCATGCTTAATATCATATAATTAACACTGAGGCGGGAAAAGGCCCAAAAAACTTGTGTGAAATGATTCATTCTTCCCTGGGAAATGTCAGCTGTGTTTAATACCATCAGAAAGAAACTCTATTCACTATTGTCCCGCTGTGGATACGGATACAATGAACCATATTCAGTCTTTTACTGTATTATTGTCTCCCCAATTTAAGGGACACAAAAGAAGTTTTGCCATACATTTTGAGCCAAAAATGATACATTTTTCTATGCCTTTTTGCAAGTCAGTGAACCAAAAATCATGATTGATGATGATTTTTTTGTCTCATTCTCTGAGAAAAAGCTTATTAATCTGAAGCAGAGTTGAGTATGTGTTTGGTTAATTTAGAAAAATTAAGCAACATCATTAGAAACAACATTAACAATTTAATAGATTTCCTACTGAACTATGTGAGTAAATGTGAGAAGAAAACAACAACTGACCAATAAAAACTCACAGATCTCTATGTAAATTCGTCTTTCTGTAACAGCTGCAGTATTTCTGAGTGAGTAATGAGATGTGGAGGCCACATAAAGAGACATACTGTATATGGCTGATGAAGACACAAAAGAAAGACACACAGAAGT
Organism: Lutjanus campechanus; assembly: GCA_027495735.1. Taxonomy (NCBI): domain Eukaryota; kingdom Metazoa; phylum Chordata; class Actinopteri; order Lutjaniformes; family Lutjanidae; genus Lutjanus; species Lutjanus campechanus. The sequence continues at coordinate 54,160 of JAJHUR010139859.1, read as the reverse complement.
TGTACAATGTTTACAACTGACTTGAGGTCGACCAGTATTTCCCTGGAGCTGGTTTTCCTTTTGCAGAAGAAGCCGCTCTTCAGCTGCACTTTGTAATGGATATTGTGGAAGCTCACGGTGGAGCCACACGGCTGCTTGCCCTGATCCATGGCTGTGATGACCTTTGACCTGGCCGTCCCGTTGGTACCGATATCTTCGATCATTGCGATGTTGATGTGATTGGCTCTCTCCATCATCGTGTGCAGCAAACACCCTGTCAAATAAAATGACAGTGATCAGATAGAAATCAATCTTTTACCGATTTGTTACATGGGGACGTCCGCGGGCAGTTTTAAGAAACACTGAATTACTCCAATCAGAAACAAGCTACGGTGATGACACTTACTCTGCACATGCTCAGTAGGACTCTCTCTCTACCTGTGGAACAGGAGCAGGAACATTTCGCCTCAACAGAAGTTTTCAACAAAAGACTGATTTTGAGGTTTTAATGTTACTTTTTGGATGCACAGTACTTTTCTTCCACTGTCAGAAGTTAAGATGACTATGAATTTAAACTTGCATCAGTTTTATTTCAGGGATATTTGGTAAAAACATGAATAAATTATGCTAATACAGGAGTTGAAACGCTGTTGTAATTGTTTGTGTTGACATACTTTTCTGCTAGAAACTAAACATATTTCACTAAATCTAAATGTAGAATTACTTTTAACTCAATTCAAATAATTAAAATCTAGTTACCACAAGAATAGTTACCCAGTCTTCTACAAAAAGAGAAACAGACTTGTTTTGAATGAATACAACGCCTGACATCTAAAAGTAGAACCATATACAAAAGAAAGATGTGCATAAAAAGGGGGGCAAAAGTAACACTGACTTCCTGCATTAAATTTAATATCATAGTCTTCTCCTTCTTACTGAAAATATATCAGTTGTATGATTAATTAATGCACGTGTACATGTTTGGTTTGTCAAAACATGACTAATTTATGTCAAGTAATCTCTGAGTTATGAATGAATATGAAAAAACGCTACCATTGTCCCCAGTCTCCCCTACTGATGTGAACACAGACATATGCAGCGTTTACCACACAGACTACATCTGCTAAGATCATTAAATATTAATTTATTTTTATGATGATCAATCTTACAGGAAAAAAAGAACAGAGGCGACATTTCTCAAATGCAACAGATTTGATGTTAGACTATCATGTAAATGTTTAACACTGACCAGTAAAATGGACACATGTTTTTACACACGTCTCCTTAAGAAGACCAAGGTTAGAAAAAACTTTTATCCACCTTTGGTAACACTTTATAGGGAAATATACTTTTTCTACATAAGACACAGATGAGTGCAGTGTTCATTATAGTAATATAAAACAATTCAAACTTATATATCTCAAAATTAATGACACAAATCTAATCTAAATCTAATCTCAAATGTATGTCTGTACAATATTTAGGAAACCAGGAAAGAGAAATTATTTTAAAGATGCTGTGAAGTGAAATCCAGACGGAAAAGCATGCGACTTATCTTATCTATTTAACAATCATATCAAACCAAATGCCTTCGCTAACATCAGAAAAAGACCATATAACATCTTTAAATGTTAAATACTCATAGGAATCATATTTGTACCCCAGGAATTCAACAGCTCAGTTTCTTTAATCTACTAAAAACTCTTTCCAGAAGGGCCAGTAAAAGACCAGAAACAGTGCGATTAGGAGAAAAGAAAAAAGTAAACTGAGCTGTTTTAACTAAAACTTAAATACAGTATGTCTGTGTCCAAGGTATGGTTTGAAGTATTACTGCAATAATCAACTGATTAGTAGTCAAGAATTAAATCAAGCACCAATTATTCTGATAATTGATTAACCATTTTTGAGTAATTTTTAAGAAAAAATGTCTTGATTTCAGTTTCTAAAATGTAAATATATCTGCTTGTTTTTTTGTTTTTACTCCTCTGTGACACTAACCTGAATCTTTGGGTTGTGGACAAAACAAAACATTTGAGAATGTCAATTTGGGCTTTGGGAAACACTGATTGATATATATATACAGTATATATATATTTTTTTACCATTACTGACATCGTATGGACAAAACAACTGATAAATTAATCGAGAAAATAATCTACAGATTAATTGATAATGAAAATAATCATTAGTTGCAGCCCTAGTTTAAAGTAGCACATTGTCTGTTAGGATTTTTTTTTGGTTTGAGGTCTGAACAGACTTCCTAGATTTTGTATGACCCCAAAAATTAAACCAATAAATAATTACAATCAATAAAAAATGAACTGGTTCATATATATTTTCCCTACTATTATTTTCAAAAGTGTTTTTCAAAGTCTTTACTATTCTAAATATAAAATACTCAGAAGACGGTGTCCTAAGGACACAGGTCCTTAGGACCTGTGTGCTTGTATTTTTATTCTCCTTATTAAGTATAAATGTATTAATTTACATGCAACCTTCATTATTGTCACCTGAACGTACACTACAGTTGAGAACAGTGAGTGTTGGATATTTAGGAGGATGTGGGGTGATTTCGTAACCCAAGTGCAAATTTTAACTTCAGGGAACTTGGTGGTAAATTTTAAAATGTAGAGTACGGTGACTGATTGAAAAAAAGTTAATGAGACAAAAAGACAAAAGACAAAAAACGCTGTTGAAATTGTTAACTGCTGTAAACATGAGCATGAGTAAGTGAAAGCATTAGTGTTGTACAAATAGTGAAACACTGTGCTAATAATGTTGAACAACTAGTAAACTCTGTATTTAAAGCTGCTATAATCAATAGTATTATATTGACAAAGTATCAGTCACCCCACTCTACAGTTCTCAGCTTTACAGAGCTTTTTAGTGTCTTTTACCTCATTTTTTTGGCTTTAGGGTGCACAGCTTTCTTTGTTTTGATTCACGTCTCTCATCAGTAGAAGCTCTGATAAACCCACTGTACACTCTCTGTCCAGCACCAAACGGCAGACAGACAAAATAATCAACTAGGTGGTGAACAAAGTGGAGCATTTAGCAGCTTAAGAGTCATTTCATTCAAGAGCTGGTAAGACACCAAACCAGAAAGTGATCAATCATAAAATTTATGTCAGTTTGCTGTGTTTTGATCTGTAGATTAGATTTAGGGTTGTTAATGATCAATTATTAATCAATAAATCAAGAATGTATGACAAGAATTTAACTATTTAAAAATGTGTTACTTGATAATTAATTGATAGTATAGAAATAGTAGTAATTGTGCCTCATTAGACATTGTTTAATCCTGCAGAGCCATTTGTTGAATAAAAACACTTAAACTGCAACTTATAACGAGAAAAAAACAACTTAAAAAAAGGAAAAAATAATGATCTATTGTTAATTGATTGTTAGGGTTTTCAACAATTGGTTAAGGGAATGCAATGAAAAAACTGCAACCCTAATTCAATTGTGTGGCTCTTATATATAAAACCATCTTTTTCTGTCTTGTTCAAAGAAAATGACCACAGATGCCACATTTGCAAACATAAAATTGAGAATGTATAATAAATAGTATATACCACAGGATCAACTTTGTTTCAAGGCAGCTGCTTTCTTTATGAGCACATTTTTTTTAGTAACATTTACACTGTAAAGGAGTTTTAGGAACTTTTAAATAAGTGTGTCTAGAAATGATCAGATTGTATCTTAAAATGAGACACAAGACACATAACTTTAGTATTTTAGCATCCTGGCTACAGCACCGATTACTACTTCACTACTTAATTTGAATGAACAATGTGGATTTAAAGAACTAAAAGGGCTAAAAACATGTTGGTATATCAGGTGATAGGATTAACGTTAAGGAACTATCTCTTCTTGATCCACCTTTACGCAAACTAACTAAAAAAATAATGTGCAGCCAAGATAAAAACTACTCTAAAAATGATCACCACCATGTAAAGTCATGTAAAGTAATGAAAAGGTTTTGTTGCAGTGACTTACCAGTGGTCTGTGAGACTGTGAGAAGCTGCTGGTCCAGAGTCCTGCTGCAGCCTTCAGGAGCACTGCTGCTGCAGACTGACAGAGCAGAGCAGGGTAGAGCAGAGAGACTGTGTGTGAAGGGCTGACTAACATCAGCTCATGACAGCAGGGACAGGTGCCTCACCATCCAGCCTCACACTCAGCCGGGATCCCGCAGAAATGCACAGTGGTTTAACCCTTTATTTACCACCTTAAAAGACATGAATGATTGAAACAGAGAAAGTGATGTTGTTTTCCACTTATTTCTGTTGAGTGTGATCATCAATAACAAATTCATGAAACTTGCAACAGTTGTGGTATATGTTTTTGTATGAGTTACATGATTATTACATTACATGGTAGAGCAGAGCAGACCTTTAAAATAAAGTTGCAGTGGTGGATGAAGTACTTTTTACCTAAAAGTATCAACATAGTCTAAAAATACTCTGCTAAAAGTAAATGTCCTACATTTAAACTCTTACTTAGATAGAAATAGAAAAATATGAGCACCAAAATATACTTAAAATACCAAAAGTACTCAAGGCCCATTTTCAGAATACTATAATATAAGATGTATATTACTGTACTGAATTTACTAGTTGATCTATGTTTTCTATTAATAATATGACTCTGCAAAGTAAAAGAAAAATGGAAAAAGCACAAAATTTCCCCTTGATATGTACTAGAGTAGAAGTATAAAGTGAAATTAAATGGAAATACTCAGGTAAAGTACAAGTATATCAAAAGGGATATTTCAGTCATTATCTCTTCACCCTCATGCTGATTGAAGGTCGGGTTTAATTTTTTAGTCCACGAAACACTGCTGGAGATTCACAGGAAATCGCAGAATCCCCCAAACAATTTAAGTGAATGGTGGCAAGTTTTCAAATGGAAAAAAACTGCAGAAAAAACATATAAAATGCCTCCATACTGCTCATCTGGTGTAATCCAAGTCTCCTAAAGCCCCAACATGCTGTTTATTTGCATGTGCACACCGTCACACCACACACCCTGTTCAGACAGTGTGCACGAGCATCTGAATGTGGCTCAAAGCTGAGGATCTACAGGGAAGATTTGGGTTAAGATGTAAATGTGTAAATTGCGTCTTTCAAGAGACACCGGATGAGCAGTATGGAGACATTTCATGTTTTTTTTTTTTTTTAGTCACTAGTCACTTTGTTTGAGAGATTCTGCATCGCTGTTTTCCTGTGAAACTGACTGAATTTTCATTTTTGAGTGAACTATCCCTTTAAGTACAGTACTTGAGTAAACGCACAGTTACAATAAACCATAGTCAATTTGAACAAAAACCTAAATATGCACTAAAATGTAATGTTTTGGCTGCCCGGGTGAAAAAATAACCAACACATCCAGACGCTCACGTTCTGTATCTTCAGGTAGAAAATATGAGCAGACTGTTGACAAGTAGCCTAACGTTAAAAGTTGCCTAGCAACGCAAGCAGGGACTTCTAAGTTAGCAAGAAATACGGTCATGCTAATTAGCAGTGTGTAAAACAGCAAAGTAAGCTTAAAAAATAGCGTATAACTACATGAGTATATTTTCAATTTGCTTAAGCTACATCTGAGCGGCTCTGGTGTAAGCGTTTACTAAAGCATTTAATCATGGGGCATTAGCTAGCTAGCTGCAAATTGCGTGTTGTCTAAGCTAATATGGCGTTAGCTCATTAAGTTAGCTGGCTAAATAACTTGCTGGAGGCCACTTTTGATAAATGCATTAAAAGATGGTATTGATAAATGTACCGGTTTTTCACCAGACGGATAATAGAGCTTACCTTTTAGTGAGGTGCTTCTGTTTGTTTTAGCTAACTAACGTTAACTTCTTAAGTAAGTTTAACTGGAGAGGACTTGCAAGGTGAGTGTGACCACTGGATTTGTTCAACAGATATATCAGTATCATATTAGTGTATGGCATCCTTTAAGTACTGAAATGTGTTTGCATGTATGTAGAAAGAGCCAGACAGATCTTATATTATTGCCCTGATGTTGGCCAATCACAATTATAATCTGCATATATAGTTTAAATATGTAAACTATTTTTTTCAGAACATAATGAATGAAAATTGCTGATGAATCCTTATGACAAATATTTAAACAATGCCTTTAAATAAAATAAAGATCATCATAATAAGTGTCAACCTTAATTTGGACAAGCTTCAATTGTCAGTAAATACATTTATGGCTACTAAAAGATATACATTCTGGTTTTATGACCGACAAAATACTGTAAAATATTTCACAAATTCCCCACAAAAGCATGACTAAATACAGTTAACAAACACAAGGTTCAACAAACACAAGGTAATTGTTGGTGTATAGTTTTTAATTGAAGTGTCTCACAAGCCATTCAGACCAAAAAGTACAGTACTAACAGTGTTGCTGAATCAGTCACATTTAGGTCCCAGATACTGAGTCACAATGATTATTTATGAACGGCAGTGAAACAGAAAACAGTAAATAAAAACTGTGAGTTTTTAACTTAAACAGATGAAGAGGCTTATATCGAGGACGTGTTAATTATAAAGACAATGTCCTTATAACAATAATAATTCAAGGTTTCATTCAGTATGTTAATGAGGAGGAAAACTGTATTTACAAAACATTTATACATGTTGTTTCAGGAAAAATACTACACAACTCTCACAAACAGAATAATGCTGATAAATATGAAGTTTTGCATTTAAGTCTGTCCTACACTGGAAACGTACCCACTCACATTAGGTCAGCCAAGACAACTTATACAGCTTAATTACTCCTATACCCTACAGGGTTTGATTGTATTCTTTAGTCATGGAGGGCATTGAAGCAAACATTCACATTGTCATACATGGCTCTTATCTGAACAGTTCTTTAGTGTTGCATTAAGTGTGCTTCGCTCTTTCTCACTGACAAATAAGTGGTGTGAACGAGGAGTTACTGATTGTAACCGAGTTACGGTGAAAATTATGTAGTTTACACAATACAAGCACCTAGTTCCTGCGTGTGTGAAATATTCTGATATGAGCGATTTTGTTCAGACGAGTTATTAAGTAAATGCAACGGAGAGAACAGTTTTCCAGATGTACATAAATAGAGTTATTTACAAAACATAAACTATACATTTCTGTACCCTGAACACTTACTTGTGCCCCAACAAGACCAGTTTTCAAAACAGCACAGGTATCAACACTTACACATGGCGAACAATGCTTCAATTCCAAGAAACATGAATATCTTATTTTTATACATGTCACTCAGCCACTGAAATGCTGCTTATATAAACAACATTAAGCAGCTCCATTCACACACGTTCCCAAGATCAGAGAACATTCAGGGGATTTTTTCCCTCCAAATCCATCAATATTGTGCAATTGAGCATCAATGCTTTTCAATGGTGTTATAAGCACAGCGTCTTAAACATTTATTTATGGAGAAGTAAGGACCAAAGCATTTTTAAAGATTAAACATTTTTCTGTATCATCTAATTTAGATACTCTGGTGGAAAAGGAAGCTCTAGAATTGACATGCAGTCATTAAAGGGATAGTTGAGATTATTTGAAGTGGGTTTGTACAAGGTACTAGTCAGTGTCTTACCCACAGTAGATGGCAGTGGAACACCCCTAGTTTGGGGAAGTACTCAGTGTTGCAAGGTGTACGATAATTATCGTATTTTCATTAATATTTTAACAACTGTACAATATAGGATCAATAATTCCAAAATAGTTGCATGTACAATAAATTTGCCTTTTCTATAAACCCACAACGAAACCTTGTTTGTGATTTGAGCGCAACCAATTACATCAGCACCACATCCAGCAGCTAGTACAGCAGACACTGTGTATATCTGGGGCCTTTGTTTTGAAGAGTAAGAACAGAAGGAGTGATTGTGTAACGGGCAGAGATTGACGGTGTGTGAAGTGATACAGTCACTGCGTTGTTCAGGCTACACAGCATCTGTGTAATATGAGGCACATGGCATAGTTTTGCCATTCAGTAACCAAAAATTAAAAGAGAAATATGTAGCAATTGCAGAATTGAGTATAAAATGCAACAGCTAGTTGGAGCCATAATAATATATAATAATATATAGTAGACTGAAATCCTCTTTAATAAATCTGCTATGCTTGAAGCAAATTGTTCCCCCTGCCGCCTCCTGCCCACAATTGAGGAGCAAAGTGAAACACTGCAGAAGTGCAATATTGTAATTTGACCATGACAAGTCCTACACTGTAAGCTGATCAGCTGGTTATAACTGTCAGCTGTCTGCAGATATAAATATAAGCCTGTTTTCCTGAAAACAACAATCCACTGCTCTTAAAAGTAAGTTCAGATTCATCAAAGTCACACAACAATATAAACAAGCTTACACAACAAGGCAGCAGAAGTTGAGCAACTCCTGTGTTCTCTGAGGTATAAATTATTGTTTTTACCAAAAGCGTCTGGTTGCTTTGGAGAGAGTGATATTTGGCTTATATAATGGCGGTTTCCCATCAGAAAAAACTGTCTGACAGCGAAGTAAAGTGATGAAAATCTTCTAAATATGGTGCACACTTAAAGTGATAGTGACATTTTTAGGTGGGCTTTTCTTAAAATACCTCTTGCTGCTGACCCCATCAACAGCAGTGCATTGCTTAGCTTCCATGCTGGCGCTCCTCTCCGCTTCTCCAAACTGAGGGCATGCTGACCGCCATCTACTGTAGGTAAAACACTTACTGTGGATAAGAACCACATACAACCTCACTTCAAATAATCTGGGCTGTTCCTTTAAGGCCTACTCACTAATTTTTGTGTCATGACACTTGCAACTTCCAGTTGCTTCAGAAGTTGTGACATTCTATGTACATTTACATAGATTTTTTATTCTCATATGAGGGTTCAATTAATTCCAATTAACTGACATATTATTGCAGTTCAATTATTGTATTTTTCAACTCCCTTGTCTGCATGTCGTCATAATGTTAACACTGACAAACTGTCCAAAATTTAAAAAAAAAAAAAAAAGGTAAAATCAAGAATCACTATTGTTTTTTAATTAAACAACTTTTCAGAGTTAACCATGAAAATAAATAAGTGCAAACTTGGGCTTTTATGAACAGCTAAAAAGATCAAAAAATATCTGAATGGCAGAACATTCAGATATTTGTAGAACAACTATGTATTTGCTGAGTGATGTCTTAACAAATTCCTGTCTGCCATTCAAACACTTCTCAACTTTTAGCACCTATAAGGTCATTGGCTTGCTAGTAGATAAAACCTTGTATAAAGAGGATGTTTTTCATTTAGTGCACATCATGAATTCACTGCCTCAGACTCCAAAGAGGCTAATAAATATCATGCTACTCTAAATAACATCTTGTAACCCTTAGGTATTATTGTTTGGGCAAACCACACTCTTTATCATGTTTCCACGAGGGCACCGTAGGATTGTATTGCACACATTATTTGGGTCCAGAGACCACACCTTTTCATCCAGCGTCCTGCTGACTACGCCCAACGACCGCTTGACACGAAACTTCTGCTGAAGGAGAAACTTGGGTCTGAATTCTCGTGCTTCCCCCAAGCACCAAAGGGCACCACGATAATTGTGCTGTTGTCCTCTGAGCCGTACTGAAGAGCCTGAGAGAGAAGAAAACCATAATCATTAACAACATCAACATTAGTATAAAGTTCTCTTTACTGGCCATTTGGTCACTTTGATTAAACAACTGTGTGAGACCCGAGACGACCAAATCCTCCAGGACCATAAAGTGT
>JAJHUR010139859.1:18840-44396 GCA_027495735.1 Lutjanus campechanus | reverse complement strand
TGTATAAGATATATATATATATATATATGATGGCTTATTTCAAGGGGTGTGTATCTCACTGACTGAGACCAATTTGATACTTACCTCGATACATGTTCAACGATACGATACATTTTAGAAATTTTTAAATAGCCAATGATTCGGTACAGAACGATTCAGCCCTGTCACGATACAATACGATACGATGCAATACGAGACAGTGCAACGTGTGAATCTTTACACTTTGATTCTATTAATGTTATATTTGTAGGTTACTATTAGTTAAGAGATCCTGATAGTTTGACTAAATCCAGTAGCAGTAGAGACAGAGAGAAGGGATAGTACAGTGGTGTTAACATCTTATGAATCTCATGTGTAAATGAGATACTGTAAATGACAATCTGTGAACAAACTTTAAAACTTAAAAATGCATTTTTGGAGTAAGATGATGTGCTGCTCTGTTCCATATGAAAAGTGTTGTGGTTTTGATTAGTGTGGAGGAACAGTGATGCTCTGTGTTACCTGCTCTCCCAGTGCCTTTACGTCTCTGAGTCAGACTCATCTCTCTGTACTCTGCTGTCTGACATGTTTTGCATTAATGATTTGCAGCAGTGTTTCTCTTCTTTCTTATAAAACCCAAACTTATTCTACACTTGTGCTATGAAAGTTTGGTGGTGCAACACGGTGCAACATAATTTCTTTCACTGTCTGTTTTCAGTGCCGTCTGTTTTGAAGAAATGAAGAAGAAAGACTGGTGAGGGAGGGGGGAGTGTTTGTGCAGGGGGAGAGAGAAAATGGAGGGAAGTTACAGTGGCAGTTCACTGATTCCAAAAATGAAACGTACCGATACAGGCCGTCTGAACCGATGCACTCGTACCTTACACATTAAAGCCTGATGCATCAGATTGTTACACCCCTACTTATTTCCATACACGTCAACACTTAAACCATCCAGGCTTCAGCAGGTGTAGCAAACAGATTTCTCCCTCGCAATAACTATATTTGCATCCACCAGTGTTTACACCAAGTGTACAACGAAGACCAAAATCAAATGCTTTATTCTGCCTATCAATACTTTCTGAATATTCAGCTAAGATGTAAAACTTTAAAAAATAGGTCACCAATATTAAGTTTAATTATTTAAAAAAAAAGTTTAAACAGTTTGCCAAAACAAGATTGGCATGGGATTTTAGCAAACATCTCTCATGCATTTGCAAGTTTTTTGGAAGTATTGAGCACTGGAGGGATGGATTGAGGCTTGGATCATACTGAGAGAGTTATATGAGAGACAAATAAAAACATGAGAATAGGACTTATAATGAGTGGTGTGTGAATTCATAAGATTCAGAGTGTTTGTACACAACACTTGGTGTTGTGTACATTTGGAAATATCCAACACCTTGGTGCAACATTGCAACTTTCTGGAGGGACAGACAGAGAAGATCTGTCTGTCTTCCAGTTAACAACAAAAACTATCCTACTTTACACACACTGTATGGTTTCACTATCAGTGTGTTCCAAACAAAGTGTGAACGTCTTACCTGGTCAGATATTCTCTGAGCTGCCTCCTTGGGGTCGTGGCACTGGTTGATAACGTTGCAGATCTCCTGGCTATTCATAATAAAGTTAATGCCATCTGTGGTCAGTGCCAGGAACGAGTCGTGAGCATGGTGCAACTAGAGAAAGGGAAAGCAATATTTACAACATTTAGCAACATTTCTAACTTTGTAGCACTGAATTATTGCTACTTCCAACAAACCCTTAAGGGCGAAACTGCATTGAGAACAGCAGAAAACAACAAAAATCAAATCCTAAAATAATACCGAATTATACACACATCTCTAGAGAACATCTCTACAAAAACATAACATCCATAAGTGCAATATTTATTGTAAAATATTAACGTCTTTTCATTTAAAACATAGAGAGACATAAAGAGATGCAGGCTATAATATTTGCACTGAAAAAATGTATAAATGGAAGCTGAAAACCTACAGAGTGGGCAGAGTGTTTGCTTAATACATTTGTTGGTACAAGTCTGGGTTGCCATTAAGCTGTTATATATACATTATTAACATTAAACAAATTTCATGCACTTCAAGTTGAGAAGCTGAATTTGTCACTGTGCAAGTTGTTAAATTAAGTTAAAGCACAAATTATTTAGGTTGTAGTTCAGTAAGAATCCAGTATAAATTATCCTGAAACACCCACTGGAGAAGTGTGAAATTTTCCTCCACTTGTATGAACATACCGATATCCTCTTGGTCTCAGGCTCAGCGATGACCCCCATGTTTTTCAGGTCAAAGTCTCCGATGCTGCGTGTCATGGCCAACCTGCCGTTAACATTTGGCTGTCCCAGACTGTTCCAGGTGATAAAACCCCCACTTTTCTTTATCCTGGAAGAAGGTGCAGAGAGAGGAAGAGGTACACAAAGAATTAGCGCAGTTCAGAGAAAAAGATTTTTACAATAATGGTAACAAAATCTTTCTCATTACTGCAGGTACAACTTCATCAGCACTGACAAGACCATTTTTAAATGTGTTTGATTCATCAAAATTCAGTAACAGGATTCTTAAGTTACAGGGAGAAAACAGATATGGTGGGTTTTAGACAGCAGGGAACACAGATTTAAGTGGGTTTCTCAATCACTTGAAGGCCAAGTGGCCAACTGTCTTGAGCAACATTCAGACTGATGACTAACAGGCATTAAAAGGACAATGAAGCCTAAATACTTGCTTCCAGTGTTGTCATTAGACACACAGTTTGATGTGAGCTTAATTACTCTCATTTGGGGAAAAGCATCAGTAGCAAAATGGTTTCTTAAAGGCCCTGCACCTCCATACAGATGTTTATAAGAAATAATACCAAAATTAAATCAGCTTTGTCTTTTGTTGACTTTGGAAAGCTTATTCATTCCTTTGTCTTTTCATGCCTGGACTACTGCAATATACTGTTTACAAGCCTCAGTTAATCCTAAGTGCCCCGGCTTCAGCTTATGCAGAAGCTGCTGCTCATTTTTGAACTAAGACCAATCGTAGGTCCCATTATCACCCCAATTCTTGCCTCCCTTCACTGGTTGCCAATTAAATTCAGGTTTTAAGGTTCTTTTAATAACTTTTAGGGCCCAGTATGGTCTGCCCTCCAGGTATTTTCCAGAGCCCTTGACTCCCGAAGCTCCAAGTTGTAACATGAGACCTTCTAAAGGTAACCTACCCTCACTAGTTGTCCCTAGGTCAAGGCTTTAGTCATCAGGGCGCCTGGGCTCTGAAATTCTTTCCCTGAGAAGATCAGGTTAGCCAGCACTTTACTTGTTTTTAAATCATTGCCTAAAACATACTTTAATAGGAAAGCTTTTTTTTTAATGTTTGATGTGTAACTTCAGTGTTGTTTCATTTTCTTATAACTATATTTTGTATAGTTGCCCATCTTTTTAATTTTTTGTTTTATTATTATGCATTTTGTAAAGCACTTTGTAATGTTGTTTAAATAAGTGCTATACAAATAAAGTTATGATTACCTTTTTAAAATCATTATTATTATTATTATTATTATTCATTCTAACTGATGAAAGTCCTGCACAAGTTTGGGAGGTTATTCTGGGAATTATGTGTGAGAAAGAAAAAAATAGTACGTTGTTTTAACAGGCAATAATCCTGCAGATGCAACTGAAAACATCTAATTTTATAGGCTTGTCTTTAGGAACCATAACATTTCATAGCACTATCTCCCACTGAAGTACTTTGTTTACACTGACAAACGTAACAGAGAACACCTTTGTACCTCTCTTTCTCATCCTTCCTCTCAGGCGTGTGGTCGACAGTGAGTTTAAGGGCCTTGCCCTTGCGGCACAGCATGGCGCGGCTGTCACCCACACTGCCCACCACCAGCTCAATGCCGTCCCTCAGCAGGGCCACGGTGGAGGTGGTTCCTGCATTCGCACCGGGTACTACAGAGACATAAAAGGTAACATCAGCCGTGGAACGAGCCATAAAAAGGTCCACACAAAAAGTCACATTGTTCACAACAACCACATGGCGTATCTCACACTCTCACATTCACTCACTAAAACATGAACACATGGGTGGGAAGTCATAAAAGTGTGCAAACTAGAGAATACACAGTTAACAATAAAGGAGGCAGTCACACATGCAGGTCGAACTGTTTCAGCACAGAGTTGAGGTCCAGAGCAAATGTTACAGCAAGTCTAAGGCTGAACATAAAAATCAAAAATGTTATCTGATACAAGAATTATCAATGTCCAGTACTGATCATCATATTCAAAAAGCAACACATCTAAAAAAAGAAAAATTTCTTTCCTTAATACTTCATGAGAGACACGGTTTGTTTTACTTCTAGATTTGCATGCATTTATCTAGAGTTATAAATGAAAAAAACAACACAATTTATCTGACATGCGTAATATTATTTAGCTACTTAGTACCTGATAACACTGATACCTGATAACTGTAACAGTAACAATTCTTATCAATGCAGGCAAACAGTAAGATGTTATTTTAACACTGAACTCGGCAACATGGTTCCAGACCGTTTTATGTGTCTGGTTTGAGACGCAGAGGGGTGTACTACAAAGCAAGATTAATGAGATTCATGAATAATGAGGGTTCCTGTTGGCCTGGCGACCTGCCAGGCCCGTACAAGAACACTGCAGATAATATTCAGTTGATAAAATTAATTTCACTTTCATTTTGCTAATAGACAAACGTGATTTCCACATATCCTTCATGATGGGACAAACGTATTGAACCTTAATGCAACTGTTGAATATCAGCTGTATCAATTCTAAAGATTAACGCTTAAAAGCTCCACAATGTCCAGTTGACACACGATGAATAAACCTGGGACCATGAGAATGCACTGAGTAGTAAAATAAATATATTAACTTACAAATTTTCACAATCTGTAATTCTCTAACAGCGTTCCTCTCTTGCCTTATTGTTTAGCAAAAATGCTGCTTTGTGCCATTTTTAAAATATTCTTCATAGCTCTCCTTTATAACAACCTGTTCCTCTTTACTGAAGTAGGCAGCAGGGGATCAGCCCATTCTGTGAGGCGTCAAACTGCCCTTTTATGAGCGCGCGCACAGAAACCTGAGTTAACAAAGAAAGGTTTTGTCAAACAAGCTAACACAAAGAAAGTCTGGCCATGTCAATCTTCCTTCATAGTACACCCCTCCTCTTAAGGGATGACAAATTTGTTGAAACAGCATCAAATGTCTTTAAGTGCGTTTATCTGCTGACATACACCTGCATTAGACCTTTTTCCCTGCAAGGAAATATTAAATAAATGAGATGGCTAACTGGACAGTTTCAGCTATGTGTTGTTGTTTTTTTTTTGCCTAATCTGCATATTTAACATGCTGCATCTCATGGACTAGATCTGTCACTGACAACACACATCTCATACAACTCGTCAAACTGACGCACTGTCTCACAAGAAGCTTTGCATACACTTGGTGAGAGAAGAGAGGGAACAGAAAGAGAGAGAGATAGAGAGGAGTGAGAGAAAGATAGGGAACCTTCCAGTAGCCCAGGATATAGGACCGGCTGGACTCTCCTTCAATATCTAGCCTCTCGTCATCCACATTGGTGCCAAGGGCCTCCAGCTCTTAGCTGGGTCAGCAGCTGCCGTAGATAACATGCACACACACACACAGGCATATTGGGACATTTCACACAGCGTGGCCGATGTACGGCCACATCATAGATATACTAACTTTTATATAAACAAAATCTTAATCAGACATAATGCCCTTTGAGAAAAGTCAAGCTAATTTGAAAAGTTTCTATGTGAGGGCAAACATAATTAATTGAGAGAAATGTTTGACATTAATTTGTGTGAGGGATGCTCAAATTACCTCTAATATCAATTTAAATGTTTACTCTAAACAATATACTTTGCATATTGAGAAAATATGAAAAGAAGAGTGACAAATTAAAGGAAAAAACAACAAGAAAACATCCATAAGCCTTTAAAGTTCAAAACTTCAATGTTTACCAGTATAGATTCTACAAGTCCCAGGACTTCTAGTGTCAGTCTAATGTTTAACTGAGGTGAGATCTAGTTACTGTGAGGACGTTCAGCATGTGATTCTTTTTTCTTTTTTTTTCACACACATCAAAACCCATTCAGTGACCCTTTGTGCCTTATATGAAAAACGCCACATTTGTTACGTTTATCGACAAATATTCTCTGGTTTTTCCTTTAATTTGGCATCATTCTGTATGTGCAGATGCAGTATTGCAAGCGGTGCAGCAATAGCGTTTGCTCTACTTGTAGCTGGTTTATTTCTCATCAATAATTGATTAACTTTGGCTTAAATGACAGACCTCTAACCAAAAGTGCTCGGGTCATGTCAGTTGTGAAATCCAAGGCTTCAAGGCCTAAGTAGGATAATAAGCAAGTCAGGTTTTAAAGAGAGAAATTTTCATTACATATATACATGTGTGTATATCTATGTACATGTTACATGAGAGAACCTACCATTTGGAGAGAAGTGCAAGTGCTTCACGAGAGCTTTGTCTACTTCAAGGAAGGCCTTCGTTAAAACTAGCTCCAGATTGGACTCCTCTGCCACAAGGTCCCTGAAACAACAACAAAAAAGACCAAAGTGATCAGAATATCAAGTGGAGGCTTTGATGGGTGTTTTTTTTCCACAGCCCAACTAGAACTGCAATGATTAAATTGATTTATTGGTTATTGGTTGTCAACTATTACATGAATCAATTAACAATTTTGAGTACTTTTGTAATTAAAAAAAAGTGCAAATTCCCTGATTTCAGCTTCTTAAATGTGAATATTTTCTGGTTTATTTTCTCTTATATGACAGTAAACTGAATGTCTTTGGGTTGTGGACAAAACAACACAATTAAGGATGTCATCGTGGTCTTTGGGAAACACTGACCCATTATTTTGATTATAAATGAATCTGTTGATGATATTCTTGATTGCTTGATTGGTTGTTTGGTCCATAAAATGTCAGACAATGGTAAAAATGTTGATTATGGTTTCCCAAAGCCCAAGAAGATGTCATGTGTTGTCTGACATTTTTTAGACCAGACTAATAATTTGATGAAGAAATGATTAGCAGATTAGCCAATAATGAAAATAATCGTTAGCTGCTGTCCTACGTCTAACATTTTCAGACATTCAACTTGTTAATCATTCAGTTTTTCTGTGACAATGACTGGCATTGATATGTAATAAGAGCACAATTTCCTTACTTGATAAATTTCTCCATGTATTTTTCACAGAAGTCGGCTGCTTCTGGCCCACCATGTCCATCAAACACAGCAAAGTAGAGGATGTTGTCAGTCATTTGGGAGACCTGAAAGCGGTCCTCATTCTCCTTGCGTTGACCGATGAGTGAGGCACAGCCTACCTTCGATAAGCTGACTTTGGGAATGGGTTTGCCGTAGCGAATGCTGGGAGGCAGCAGGATGGGCTCATCGATGCGATTGTCCCAGATCCCAAATGAATCCCAAGTTGTGGGGCGGCCACTGCTGTCCGGATCAAAGCGTGTGTTGCTGTGCCGTTTTCCTGAAGGGCTGTAAAGTTGTCTCCGGAAGATTGTGAACTGAAGATGGCTGTCCTGCTGGAATGTGAATGGGGCTAAGGTCGTCTGTAAAAGACCACTGCGACCCACATGAGGACCACTGCACCTTACCAGGCGCACGAGACAGGCTGCTGACATCACCCTGACAGCACAAACACCGGAGAAGCACTGGATGCAGAAGGAGAAGGATTTGCTGTCCTAACACTGAAAAAAAAATCAGTTAGTTAGACTGGATGCAAAATTTTAATGAGCATTTCAAAACTTGATTGTTCAGGAGGGTCTCACAATACCAGAATGTCCTAAATGTTGCAGCTGTTGCCACCAACCCTATGCTGTTTGGAGTGAAGGTCTTGTAACTAAAATCATTAACCAAATACTTTGGATTCCACTCATCTCTTAAAAGATATAGACGGGTTAAAATGTTACAAACCCTTAACTTATTTACAGAAGGTGCTTAAAGGTCAAGTAAGGAACAATAAATGTGTTTTCTGAGTTTATCACGTGACATAAACATGTGTTATTAACCACCAAGCCAAATTTGAATAATCAAAAATCTCTATGTATATAGGTTTCAAAGTCATGAAACAGTTTTCTCTGCTCTGAAATGCTGGGGGTATGACAGCTCCACTGTGTCAATGTCAAACACCAGTATGACCTGAATTTTATTGACTAAATAACTAATCAATTAACCAAGAAAATAATCACATCAACTGATAATCAGCCCTCAGTGAGATCATTCAAATATCCTGTTGTTGTTTTTTTGTGAAAATGTCTTTATTTGTGTTTTTCATTGTTATTTTAACATTAAAAATATTACCTGTGAGCGTTGATAATTATAATTATTATATTGACATTAGAAATGGTTATAAATAAATAGAAATAATTACCAACATCAACTGAAATAAAACATTTTATTGTGATATTTTTTTTCAGCTATATCACACAGCCCTACACAGTACTTAAGTCTAGAATCTAATTGGAAGTTAGTTGATTGACGGAAAATTAACTTTTACAATATCTTTCTAACATTACACAAAACACATAATGGGAAAATTACATTAAGATAGTATAGTTTCAGCCTGACAGGACTGGCCTCACATCTTTCGAAGCTGATCTCAAATAACCATTTTCTAAATCATATCATTTAAAAATTAAAATTAGCTACAGGACGAGGCAAGCCTTGATTCTGTCCATTCAACGTCAGCTTATTATACGCGTACAACTGAAAATTATTTATCAATTGATCATAAATTAAAATGCATTACTATTAACTTAAATGTTTCTTTTCTTTCATTTAAACGCATTCACCAGTACGATCAATGCGCGAAATTCCTATTCAGAAAGAGTCACAACATATTACGTTTTGAGTCATGTTACATCAAAATATATTTTTCTAAAGTAACGTTAACCAGCGTTAACGTTTACCTGCACGAATGATGCAACTCTTAGCAGTCACTACCACTACCGCTAGCTCTTGCCGCTAACATTTTATCATCACGATTACGTAAACACACGTGCCAGCTGAGGTATGTCCACGTTTCCGTTAAAATACGTCAATACTCCTAAATAATATTTAGATGTTGCAGTTATCAACAAAATAACAAGAAATCATCAGCTTTTCGTTTTGGCGGCGTTAGCATTAACTAGCTAGCGACATAACGTTAGCTAGGTTTAGCTGACTAGTAGTTCGCTAGGTGGTTAGCATTAGCTACAAGTTCGCAGTTTGTCCAACATTATCCTTGACCTTTCAGTGATGTGTGAATTAAAAGTCATACCTCTAATGTCTTCAATGTATCAGTACGATTGAATCCTCAACTGGTTTCTGGAAAATAACTCGCTAATGTCTGAATGAAGACTGCCGCCCTCGTCTCGTCTACAGTGTTTTGGATCTTCAATGTTATCAAACACGGCCTGTGATGTGACCGCGCCAATGAGCATGCACGAAGCGTCAACGCCTACTTCTACGCCCCCACGTGTAGAGCAGATGATTGGTCGAGGGAGTGACTAATGACAGCCGTATACACCAATCATCAATCGGCATTTTTGGCCTCACGCAGCCAATCAGAGAAGGAGCTGATGTTGCAGGACCCTGTAGGGCAGCAGGGATACTCAACCTGCTGGGGCACTTCTGTGTTCATAGCAAATATATAAAGAAGCATCAATAAAAATGTATGAAACAATAAAATATAGAAATATAAACAACAGGAAATAAAAAGAATATGAACAATTCAAACAGAGGAAATATAAAAATAGGAACTGTATATACAATACAAGTAGACACCATCGCACAGAGGGAATATTCATATTGCACATAAAATGATGATAATATACCTGATTATTGCACATTGGAATTTAAATTCACCTGAGTGAAATACTGATATTGCACACTGAATGATAATATACCTGTCTGGAGTACTGAAAATTGCACAATGAAATCAAAAATTCACTGTGTGAAATATTGCACAGTATGAAGTAACATTACACCTGAAAATAAGTACTAATATTTCACAATTGGTGTACATAGTAGTGCAGACCAATTAACTTGGTGCAAGGACTAACTGATAAATCAGATAATTAACTGCATTTAATAACCGCAACTGCATTTTAGTTGTAAATACTTTGGTAACATTTGGAAGAGTTTACACAACATTAAACAAACCTGGAACCTCCTTCATCATGCAATCACTGAAATGTTGGAATGATTCATAAACATTAAACCATAAACATAAACTGATCTAACCCCGGACAAAATGGAGAGCACATCTGAGCACTTTTAATGTGAAATACACATTTATGAGATCAGAATTATCCTCATTCTGTGTGTAACTCCTCTTCAGCTAATTGCTGTGTGGCCCTACTGCACTTTGCACAGCCTGAAAAGTCATCACACAAAGATCAGCTGTTAGTAGCAGCCAAATTCATCCCATCATACAACTGAATTGGTTAAAATGGTCAGGGGGCCACCTAGTGGGGGCCAGATTTGGCCCACAGGCTGCATGTTGAGTATCAATGCTGCCAGGTTAGTGGATACCAGTCATGTGAATTTAAAGGTATTTACTTCTCCATATACACCTTTACTGTTGTTCCCACTTCTTCTGGGGCCCAGTCACCTCCTACTTCCTGTATGACCACCAGCACACTAATTTGTATTTCTGTTACATGAGTCAGCTGAGGCCTGAATGTTTACTCTGAGATTCCTTCAACCCCATTGGAATTCAAGGCTACAGGGCAGAGGACTCACTGGTACCACTGCTCTGCTTTTTAGCATAGAGTACTGTAAACTAGTGTCACTGTGTAAAAACAGTCGATTTTCAATTTCTGAAGCAATGTGATATAATTTGGCTAAAATCAGGTAGCCAAAGTAAAAGAACACATGTACTGGCATAATGAACACCCTGTTACAGCATCTTCTCTTTTCCAAACAGAACTGCAATTATTTTATGTACTTGATTAAGGAGTCAGTTATGATTTAACCATTTATTAACCCACATAGAGCTCATGCACTGTAAAACTGTTGTGTAATATTGTAATTATAGTAACTAAATAAAATGAATAAAAAGTGCAACAATAGTAACTCACAGTAGCCAAGAGTAACTAAGCACATTTATTCTGCTCTTATTACAGCATTTAGTACTGTAGTTATACAATTTTGAGTTACTTGTACTTTACATGAGTGTTTCCATTTTATATTACTTTATCCTTCCACTCCACTATATTTCAGAGTGAAAATCTTGTTCTTTTTGCAACACTATACAACACCTATAGTTAGTTTTTACATTTCCTCGTTACTAATTTAAGGCAGTATTAGTGAGGAAAAGTATCTCTTTCAACAAGGTTAGCAAACAGAATTCATCTTGTTCTGAAGCAACAAGAGTTTTAAACATAACAATAATAAAACATATTACACCTGTTTCAAGTTTACAGAGTTAGGAACGGTTTAGCACCTTCATACAAAATTGGTTGCTTGTATTACAGTAAAGTAATGTAATTCTTTGAACTTACTGGACTTTACTGGCTGTTCCATTATTAGTCTTAACCAGCTTAGTCATTATATCCACATTACCAATGATTATTTGTCAACTCATCATCTACAGTTAATATTGTTCCTGAATAAAGTAGTCATGAAAGATAATATATATATAAATAAAATGATATTTTATATATCTATTATTATCACAGAAATATTGCAATAAACGTGTTGAGGTGATGATGAAAATAAGATGTTTTTATCGAAACAAATAAAATGATACAGTAATTTAACGTTTGCACCGGAAATCAGTAATCAAATCACAGAATGTGATGGGTGTCAGGATTCGCTATAACACGTGCACTTCCTGGTGGGCGGGCCAATCGGAGCGTTCTTGTTCAGTGACGTAGGCAGCTTTGACACTTCCTAGTTTGTTTTCTGAGCTGAACCGAAACCAGACGCCCAATTTCAGGATGCATCTGTCCAGGTAAAACAGCACATTTTCATGTTGGATGAGCCAGCTGTATTACAACATCGTTTAACTTACAATGTAGACATCGGTTAACCAGCGGATATCTGTTTTTTTGTTTTTTGTTTTTCAGCGATAGGAGTCACAGTCAGCGATGCTGCAGCTTGCTAAGGCTAATTAGCTAACGCCTAACTGTAACTGTGGGTCATAAAGCCGTCTGTTTTCGTTCCGATAACGTTACTAAAGTGTTTAATCAGCCAATGTCTGTGCTAGTTGATATTTAGCTACGCCTGCACGGTGTTAATCATGTCTACACAACGCAGAGCCAGGCCACTCCTCTTCATGCCTTCTCCCCCAGCAGGAAGCTAACATCATCTTAAACACAAGTCCTTACAGATGACGAGGCTCACAGTTCATTCATAAACACAGCTACTTCATATTCAGCTCATTCTGACTGCAGTGTTTGCTGATTACAGTAGCCCACAGATGATTAACATGGATTTAGAATAAATTTATAGCAAGCTGACATGAGCTATAATAGAGTTACTAATGTTTTATTCAGTGTTTACGAAGTGGTTTTAGTGTGTTTATTGTAATATTACAGTTCGTTTTAAATATTTTCTTCCACTCTCTTAGTATCCACCCACTTGTCAGGTTAGTAGGTTCATTCAGCTAAAAATAATTCAGCCCAATACAACAACCCACCTTCCCTTATGAAGGTTGTAATGTTTAGGTGTTGCTGAAACTGCAGAGGCATTTTAGGCAGGTGTTGTTTCAACCTCACGGTCGTTTTGGAGGCTATTGATTGTTGTGCTTTTATATTGCATCACACTACTACAACCACTACTGCTGCTGCTAACAATGTTGATTAAAGGTCCACTGTACAAGATTTACTGGCAGAATATGGAAGAAATAGAATAGAATATTCTTTAGTATGTTTTCATTAGTGTATAATCACCTGAAAATGACAACTTGTTACCCTAGAATGAGTCATTTATATCTACAGAAGCCATGCATCATCATCCTCTGAGTCCACCGTGTTGCACCACTATTGGCCCAGAAAGAACAAACTAAACAGTGGCTCTAGATGCAGCTTTTTGTGTTTTTTTCACAAGTTTTGCAGCCACAATAACTTTTCCTACATGTCAGGAACAGGAGGGTAAAGCTCAATACTAGATGCCACTAAATGCTTGCTCCTTTAAGTTAATTTTGTAGCACTTAAAAAAAATCAGGGTGTGCTTTACAAGGGTCATACATAAAACATAAAATCAAGTGAACACTGACAATTTTAACAAAATAGCAAGAACCAAATATTTAGTCTACTCTCATTTATATGTAACAGTTTTAACAAAAAACTAGCATCATAACTAGGGTTGTAATTAACATTTATTTTAATTGTTGATCAATCTCCTGGTTATTTTATCATTATGTCTGTGTGAAGTGAGAAAAAAGTGAAAACTGCCCGTCACAATTTCCCAGAGCTCAAGCTGATATCTTCTAATGGATTGTTTGGTCTGATCAGCAGTCTGAAACTTACAGATATTCCATTTACTTTTATAGGGGACTAAGAAAAACAGCAAATACTCACATTTGAGAAGTATGAACCCATGATTTATTTTGTTCATTTTGCTTAATTATAATTATTTAAACAGTGTCAACCTATTATCAAATTATTTGCAGATTAATTTTCTGTCAGCTGCCTGATTAATCAACTGATTGTTTCAGGTCCAATTATAACCTGCATTCATGAAGGTAGGATTAATTGCAGGCCTTTTGTATTTGACAGATTTAACTTTAGCTAGCTGTGCACTAAAAGTGTATTTGCAGTGCACATCTAGCAATACATTTGTAGTGCAGGTTAGTACATTCAAGAATAAAATCTGTGTTTACAAATTGTATCTACAGTGGGACAGACAGCAAACAACTTTTCAGACATGGGTCAGATGGACAGCAAAAGTGATCAGATTGGGGTCAGATGTCTAAAGTGTAGCTGTGCTTGTTTGTTTAGTGTTTGGTTTCATGCTGCTTTCTTATTTTTGTCTTTCTGTCTCCAGATATATGTCATATTTTTTTCTAATCAGAATAATTTTTATTGGCCAATACAGTATATGCACACATAAAAGGAATTTTATTCTGTTTTTTCATTGCTCTCAATCTTATTACCCTGTACTCATGTGTTTATTACCTTTAGCTAACTCAGTTGCTAACATGCTTGTATTGCATGTGGATTGAACTGCTTGGAGCTGTTTAAGCCGGGATTACACTGACAGGGTTTATTTAAACACACTGCCTGTTCCTCTGTCATACCGCTTACATCATTCTGACACAGCCACACCCTCCTTTAAACCCATCTTTACTTTATTCTTAAAAACACCACACGTGGAGCGCAGTGATCAGAATGTTTTCCTGTCGAAGAAAATGACATAATTAGTCTGTGTCTTGTTTTCTTCCAGGGTTGGAAGTTACATGAAGAGGAGAAAGCGGGGCTGCTCTCAAGCCTGAACATTTTTTGTCTTCCTCCATCTGGCTGTCGCTTTCTCAGCCTCTTCAGATTGGTGCTCATCCCCTCTCCTCCTCTCCCCTCGCCAACATGCTGTGTTGGGGGAATGCAAAGGATGGACAGTTGGGTATTGGTATGGAGAGGAACCCCATGTTTGAGCCAAGGAACTGTCACGTGTTCACTGGCAGGGGCCTGAAGGAGGTAGCCTGTGGAGGGCAACACTCAGTGTTCCTGCTGCAGGATGGCAGTGTGTACACGTGTGGTTCTAACAGCTGTGGACAGCTGGGCCACGACAGACCTGGCACTACCCCAGGTAAGATTCATGTGCCTGACCTTTGGTTAATTATTACAATGGTAGGTTGGGTGGCCTGGCGCCCTGCCTGTGGCATAAAGGCATAAAAGCACAAATGGTAGGTTACTGCTCCACCCTGCAGCACTAGTTTCAGTAGGTGTACGTGGAAAGTTACCAAACAGATGTGAGAATGTAGCTGAAGAACAAAACATAGTGCCTTTATAAAGGCTGTCTGTATTGGTAGTGCTTGCATCGCTGGCAAATGTAGAATTTTTGGTTGTGCTATTGACAAGGCTCTAGGAATGGCAATGTCAGTCAGTTGTTTCAGTCCAACACTTTGATCCAGATTGAAATATCGAAATATCTCTTTAACTATCAGATGGATTACTATAAAATGTTAAACAAACATTCATGCTCCCTAGTGGATGAATCCTACTGACTTTAACCGTTAATCTAGAATTAGATGAAAAAATAGCAAACCACCATCTTACTTACAGTATTGCATTATATTGAATCATGATCCCTGTATCGTAATACATATGGGATTACCAGATTCTTGCCAATACACATCTGTAGAAAATATTTATATCTGAGAAGTTGACTTAAAAGATATTGGACATTTTTCTCTCTCAAAATGATGATTCGATCATCAAAATAGTTGACAATTAATTTAATAGTGGATTAATAAGCGATTAATTAATTATTCGTTGCAGCTCTAATTTTAAGAATTGATTCGGTATCGCAAAACATAATATTGTGATACTCAGTGGTATTAATATTTTCGTACACCTCCTAATTGACAACAGCAGGTCAAGTGTTCACTAATTTAGTGAACTAATGCCACCATCTGCATGATACATTGGCACAAAACTATGCGCCAAAATTCATTTTGGGTTATTTGTTGTAACTTTGATTCCCTGACCTTTTACCTGGTGGCATCATCAGGTCAGCATTTCATGTTGTCCACTCCTTTGGTTCATGACCAAATACCTGTAAAACTAAAAGACATTCCCCTCATCCTCAGCTGTACTTTATGTTTAGTACTAATTAGCAAATGTTAGCATGTTAACACACCAAACTAAACACTAGTGGACATTGTAAACATCATATCAGCTTAACTTTAGCATGGTAGCATTTTTATTCTGAGCATGTTAGCTTGATGACATGAGCATTTAGCTCAAGTGACGCTGTGTCGAAGTTCAGCCTCATCGAGCCTTTAGCATGGCTGTAGACTGTCTTGTTTCTGTGCATCAAACACTGTGTGGGAAATGACAGATTTGGGCCAAACTTCCTAAATGATTAAAATGTATTAATACACAAAACACATAAAACTTAAAGACATTACGTAGCAGTTGTGACTTTCTGTGGGAGAGTTACACCGTCATGTGAGAACATTTCATGATGTTGTGGTTTCAGCGTACCATTTTTTTTTTCAGGTCACCTCGTCTTTGTTTGAAACCGGGGAAGCGTTCTGAAAATGCAGTAAAATGTCTTTTGCAGGTCTTGGCAAGTTCAGCTGCTCTTGTTTTACAGCTGCGAGATGTTGGAATGACTCTGATGCAGCTTCATCAAAAATGTGGTGATTTCATAAGCTTCATTTCACCACGGCTGCTTTTATTGAGTTGTTTTATACGTACAGTGTGTTTAAATTCAAAGCAAAGCAAACTGTACAGAGTATCAGTCTTTACACATTTTTTGTCAATGTGCCTCCATTCCTGAGTGGGGACA
This sequence comes from Lutjanus campechanus, assembly GCA_027495735.1. NCBI lineage: Eukaryota > Metazoa > Chordata > Actinopteri > Lutjaniformes > Lutjanidae > Lutjanus > Lutjanus campechanus. The sequence goes on along the minus strand of JAJHUR010139859.1, from coordinate 27,888 downwards.
TCAGCTTGCACCACGTTTCTAGGAGAACTGAAACCCTCGTGGCTTGTGAAGTGATTGCAGACAGTGGTGGGTCTGTTGGTATCATGTGGGTGGAGGTTTGTGTTGTGTGTTACTGTGTATAGGCATGTGGGTGAAGCTGTAACAACAATGAATAAATGGAAGAATCACTTCACCTTGAGCCAATAAACAGACCTATTCAATAGGAGGTTCTTGCACACCTAAAAACTGTGGTGACAAACATGTAGGATGGAAACTAACTAGATGATATCCCACATGTTGTATAAGCACTCACCTACATATACATATACTTTACTTAAAGGTCCCTTCCAGACATGTTTTAGCATGTGTATATAAATTGCTTCTTTTATGTTTTGCATTAAAAGTTTTAACAAATGAATGAAACTGAACAATAGTTATTCACATATGTTTTGAACGCTGGAAACAAATCTACTCTCTGAATAAACGCTGAACTGTTAACATTTATAAACAAAACCTCTGATTCCTGTTTTTATACGACCATGTTCGAGGTGGTTCCCCGACACTAGCATTGTCCTTTTGGCAATGGAAGCTGAGCAAACAGGAAAAAGTTGCCAACAAGTTAACCAGTGACCATGCGAAATCATGTGTACACTGGTGAGTAAATCAATAATACACATCTAAGAATAAAATAAAGAGTAACCACTGTGTCACATATTAATGATATTGATTATCTGCAGAGTATAGGCCTCAAAACATAAGTGTATCTGTGAGTGATTGTTCCTGTTTTATACCATCATCTGGGCAGCGTGTCCTCCAGGACATTCACTGTCTGATTATCAAAGTTGTGAAAATATAATTAATTATTTTTTTAATCAGAGCATAAAATAATCATCCTTCTTAGTGGTCAGTGTTAATGTATACTGCCATTTTGGATTTTTGATAAACATTATGAGCATATTTTTGAATGTTGGCACAAAGTCACATGACCTGAGTACTTGACCCATCGCCCCCTTTAGTGTTTCTCATGATATAAAGTTCACCCACTTACTGACCCCCCCCCCTCCCCATTCAAAGATTAAACACCTGTCTTCCTGTCTACCTCTCTTTGTGTTGTCACAAGTCATGCTTGTAGGCCTGCTCCTGGAAACAGGATTTTCAATGAGCACAAAGAAACTTTCCACTTCCGCCTGTCAGACTCTGAACAAACGTCATTCTGCACAATGAAGCTCAAACATTAAACTGTGCGAACAAGTAGAGCAACATATTTTTGTGTGGAGGGGAACTTTAATACTGTTTTGGTTAGTTGGCCATTGTCAGGTATGTTTAGTTACTTGACTGTATGTTTTCAGTAAGTCTTCAGAATCTGGATTGCAGATTGAATGTTTTGAAATCATGCTGCAGTATCAGCTCAGATGAAACCACAGTATCACCTTTGTCGTGTATTTGTAATTTTCTCATCAAGATAATAAGCCAGTTTAATAGCAGCAAACCATGCAGGCAATTAGTCCACCAACTGTACAGTTTCTGCAGCACGCGGCCTCCTCACACGTGCAACTGACTGCATTTCTCTGTTCACTATGATGTGATGTAGAGCAGGCCTAATGGAGAGAGGTCAGGTTTTACAGTGTATGTGTGTGTACTGTATAGTTTTAAAGGTTTCTGGCTTCTGAATCTCTGGGTTTGTTTTGTTATTACACACAGTACCTGCCTGTTGTCTGTCTGGGTAATTGAAAGAGAAACTGTCTTTAATTTGAGCGTTCCAAAACGTGAGATAAAGTTCTCATGTTAAATGCCTGACATGGGTTTGGTCCATGAGAACATAAAGAACGGCAGGCGAGGGCGTTGGAAATGACGTGGTGCCTTGAAAATGAAAACTGAAGTAAATTAACTGTGTTGCCTTTTGAGGAAGGTGTGTTTACTGGGGATGAAATGAAAAACATGTTTGTTTGGTACAGACCGTAATAAATATCAGGAAAAAGGAAAATTGTAATACAAAAATGATTATTCCCACTAATCATGTTGCATATTGTAATCACAATTTCAATCAAAATAATCGCAATATAACTTTTCTACATACTGTGCAGCCCTAATCTGATGTTTTTGTTCATATTGTTTTCTCTCCTTAATAAAATAAAACATAAGCAGCCAGCCATGACCTCAGCATGTACATATAATTGGCATGAAATGTTTTTGCCAATGAATCCTTGAATTATGTTGAATTACTTTTAAAAAGTAGCAATATATCACTGTTCTTACAGTATTGCAACTAATAATTACTTTCATTGTTGATTAATTGGTCAATTATTGTCTCAATTAATTGATTAATTGTTGTTTTAAAATGTCAGGAAATGGCGGAAAAAATGTAAATCAGTGTTTCTAAAAGCCTAAGATGACATCCCCACATGTCTTGTTTTACTCACAACCCAAAGAAATTCAGTTCACTGTCATAGAGGAGCAAATAAACCAAAAAATATTCACATTTAAGAAGCTGAAATTAGAGAATCAAAATAGTTGGTTTTTAATGTAATCGTCGATTAATCGCTGGCGCTCTAATTGCAATATATCTCAGTATATTGAATCATAACCCCCTGTATCATGAACTAGCTGTCGCCTGACGAGCTCTTTCTCTCCACAGAGCTGGTCGGAGCTCTGGATACTCAGAAGATAACGATGGTGTCGTGCGGCCGGGCCCACTGCATGGTGGTGAACGAGCAGGGTCAAGTGTTCGCCTGGGGAGCCGGTGAAGGGGGTCAGCTCGGCCTGGGGGCCGCAGAGACGGCTGTTCGAATCCCAAGGTGACTGAGAAGTAGACGCAAAAAGAAATCCAAGCAAATAACTTTGAAGAGATCGGAGGTGTCGGTATGAGCGTTGCAGACGAGAATCCAAAATGACCATGCTATGAATTATTCTGTTAGAATGAAATTAGAATTCAAAAAACAATCAGAATTTATTAAATTATTTAAATATTCAGGTGGAGTTAATTGCATGATGCAGGATAGTGAAACTTTAATGACTGTGCAGTAGATTCTCAGGCTGGCTTTTCTGTTTACCTCAGAGACTAGTTCAATGTGAGTTAGACATTTTCAGAAAAATAAAAACTGACTAATTACTTCTTTACTATCTCTGAACTTGAGCTGTGTTTCCACAATAATATTTAATGACACCTTGACAACTGATAAAAAGAGGAGAACATGAATTTTGAATAAAGTTTTAATTATGTTATAAAATGTTATGTGTCGTACATCAGTAACTTCAGTGAGAAATCATTATAATGTATATTTGTTTAGGCCTGATAAACATGTTTTATTTATTTATTTTTTCTCTGCTTAGGTTGGTCAAGAGGCTGTGTGACCACCGCATCTCTCAAGTAATGTGTGGGAATCAGCACTGCATCGCACTTTCTAGAGGTATGAATCTCTTCATAACACACCAGCACTGTTCAGAGTCTTATATCCGTCCACTGTTATGTCCGAATTGTATCTCTGTCCACATTAGACTGAATCAGAAATACTTCATTGATCCACGGGGGGAAATTGTTTGGGTTGCAGTTGCTCCCATTCAGAGAATATAAGTATTATAAGCATATAGAAATGATAAGTACAGAAATAGAAATAAATTAGTAGTGTTGTCACAATACCAAAATTATAACTTCGATATGATATCTGCACTGTAAGGTGCCACCTTTACACCACCGCTGAATCAATACTACGGCAGAAACCTAAAACAGTAGTGGAATAAAGTATCAGCTGACAGTCCTGACATGACAGAGATAAACTGCTTTAAAACTGGACAACAGAGGGTGAGTATTTACATGAAGTTTGAGCTATTTTATTATCAATATTATTATTGTAGACATGAACTTGAGCAGGAATCTGGGATTTAGCCATCAGGTTTGTCTTGCCTTGAATACGAACTTTAATGTTTCAATTTGATAGCCAATGAAAACATTAAACATCAATGACTGACTCTAAATCTGGCACTTAATGATGAGTAGTAAGATGAGCAGTACACTGAAGTAGACTGAACACAAATAACAAAGTACAAATCCTTATTAACAGAGATCTCTGCTCTGTATGTACAAAAATGTAGGTGTTGTTGATCTGCATTGTGTCTGATTTTAGCAGTTTGTAAGTTACGGTAACATTAACATTGCAAATGTGAACATTAACATTATAGATGTTTGCCACATTGGTAAACTAGCTTAAAAGTTAAAGCCAAACCCTTAATTTCCTCGTCAAACTCTGATGGTGAAAAGCTTTGCTTGCTGTGAAGCTGTGGACGGTTGGCGAGACTAGCATCTGTAACGTTAGCAGCCATGCCTCTCGTTCCGCTTCTCACCATGAAAGTAGGAAAACGTTTGGCAGACCGACAATACCTGGAGGAAGTGAAAGCAGAGCACGGAACCACACACACACACACACACACACACACACACACACACACACAGTAACACAGAAACACAGAGATGTGTAACAATATATATATATTGATACACATAAACAGCATAAACAACAATAATGCTAAAGATGAGGGGATAAGTGTGTTAGGATGTAAGTAGAAGTGAGCATTATAAAGTATTATAAGTATTATAAATAAGAATATAGGTAGACTGATAGTAGTTTCAAATACATCTCAGATTCATCTTGACAAATGTGTTGTGCAGTGAGTGTGAAGAGCTGCAGCACCGGTCATGTAGCAGTTAATTCCTCATTGTGCGCTGTGATGGCTGAGAACCCTCAAGATTTGTTGTTCTTTCCCCATCCCATGATGTCACTGGATGCAGGGGAAGTCAGTTTTCCTGGTCTATGTAGCACACACTGAGGGATTTCATGCTTCACTTGACTACATTTACTGTCTCCTCCTCACCCTCTCAGATGGCCAGCTGTTCACGTGGGGCCAGAACACCAGCGGGCAGCTCGGTCTGGGGAAAGGAGAGCCCAGCAAGCTGTTCCCTCATCCCCTCAAGTCTCTGGCAGGTATTCCTCTGGCAAAGATAACGGCCGGAGGAGACCACAGCTTTGCTCTGTCCTTGTCCGGAGCTGTGTTTGGATGGGGCAAGAACAAAGCTGGACAACTGGGCCTCAATGATAAACAAGGTAATAATGAGCTGGGTAGAAAGGAGTCAGTCCCTTTTGTTTTATTCTATTTTGTCTTTTGTTTTGTTTTATATCATCAGTGACAGTAATAAAGATGGATTTGCAAGCATTGAGGGGAAAAAAAAGCATACTTTTATAGGCTAATAGTTCAGGAAGGAAGAAGTATCTTGTACCAAAACAAAGATTCTTGAATCAAAATATATAACAGTTATTATCATTATGCAACACAGGGTTGTGCAATGAAATTAGAGTTGTAGTTCCTTCATAATACACACAAAATACAACATGTATACAGATAATTAATTACATTCAGAATGGAATAGGGTGAAATATAAAACAAAATAAATACATATATACAAAATAAATAGTAATAAATCTCTTTTGTATTTGCGTCAGGTTGAATGTAAACAGCAGCAACAGGATGGTTTTGATAATACGGTCGACACTGTCGCTTTAAAAGTTCAACATCTGGGAAACACTGTCCATCAACTGTGACTGTTTGAGCACGATGCTCGATGTCAAAACACAGAATCCCTCTCCTGCTGGAGTCTTGTGCATCTTGTCCTGATTGTTTTATAGTCTTATTTCTTTTCATTTTCAGGGAATGAAAAAAGAGACATAACATAACCGCATCCATCCAGAGATGGAGAGATAAAGGGGAAAAGTAAAGAAACATGCAGCAGTTACTGTAGATATTTGGACACATAAACGTCATACAAGGAAAAATAGATGGATGAAAATAATGGTTTTTCTTTCAGTTCATTACCTTAACAAAATCAGGTCTTATTTGGATTTAACATATCGCACCCATTTTTCCCAGTGTTGCATGAAAGTCTCCATCTTTAAGTTTAAAGAGAAACTACGATGCAGCCATTTAGAAGACAAAAAGGACGTATTATTATGTTGTTGTTCTTATAACTGAATTGTACAGCTTTGTTGCCACTTCTCTGTGGAACAATGATATCGTATCATACATTCAGTGTTTTAGCTGCTAAGTGCTGTACAGGAAATGTTGAGAGACTAACAGAGACATGTCATGCAAAACCTCTTTAGTCTTTTTTTTTTAAACTTCCTGTCATGATAAACCAAAAACACGTGTTGGACAGTGAAGTCACTGACTCATTGTCACTGCTGTAGTAAACTGAAATACAGTAGTTTCCATGTTCCCTTTAGTCTCACCACTCATTTGTAAATCAAACATCAGTGGTGCAGTGACGATCGGCGTGACCTTCCTGTGGGTGTTTCTGTTCCTCTGTCCTCAGATCGTGCCGTCCCGTGCCACATCAAATTTTTGAGATCTCAGAAAGTCGTTCACATCAGCTGTGGAGATGAACACACGGCAGCGCTCACAAAGGTATGAATGTAAATAAACCCTCAGCAGTGGTTTTTAGTTAAAACATTCACATAATCTTAGAACATCCTGCTGTCAACAAATGTTAAATAATCCAGGTTGGTTAGCTGCTGCTCGCTCAGCTGTCAGATAATTGAGTATTTTTGCTGCACAATGACTCACTACATGACTTGTTGCATGTGAATATATCAATCAGTCTCACCCTAACTAAACTTAATCCACCACCACCTGTGATCCTGGAGAAATATAATATTTTAATTTGACTAACTGCATTACTAAGCTAAGAATCTCTGTTTCAAAGAAGCACAAAAAAATGAACCGTGTATTGACTCTGTGGCAGGACGGCGGCTTGTTTACATTTGGCGACGGCTCGTGGGGTCAGCTGGGCCATGGCTCCACCAATAATGAACTTTTACCCAGACGAGTGCTGGAGCTCATGGGCACTGAGGTGTCCCAGATCACCTGCGGCAGGTACCATTTTATTTCGTACACCTGTTCAATCTGATACAACACTTCTGTCTTTGTGAAACTTGAGCTGTGTTGTGCCAGAAAGTTGTTGATTAAGCTCCATAGCATTTTTCAAGCTGTAGTTACTGGCGACTACAAAAAATGTGGTGGTGGTTTGCCCCCCTCATCCCCAGAATTTCTCCAACATGCATGTTTTGTTGATATTAAATATGTTTTCATTTTAGGAGTATGGACAAAGTAGCACATTTTAAAATTCATTTATCTTCCAATTCCAATAATTGTCGCCCCCGAATTCACATACATGAAATACAGCCTCAGCATCGGAGTTCCTGTGAAGTTGAGCACTGTTCTTCTGACACAGCATCAACAAAAACTAAAAGATCACAAATTAATTTCAGCATCAGAGGCTAAAATCAGAATCAGAATTGGAAACAGTTTTATTGCCGTGTAGGTTTTCACTTAAAATTTGCTGTTGGCATGTTGGTGCATAACAACAAACACAGTACTAAAAATATAAATGAAGATTAAGGCAAACTGGCACTTAAAATGTTATTTTAAGTTTCAGTGGTGGTCACAGTCCTTGTTGATGAGGCCTGTTGCAGATGTAAAGACACTTCTGGTGTGAAAGTGTACAGGTCTAACTAAAATACTGCACAAAAGGCTGGTTCTGTCCCTCTGCATAAATACTAAATCTCGTTGCTTTTCCTTCTCGTCAGACACCACACGTTGGCGTTTGTGCCCTCCACTGGTGTGGTTTATGCATTCGGTTGTAACAGCCACGGCCAGCTGGGAACAGGAATACTGGGGGATGCCCGGAGCCCGTTTCCTGTCAAAGCCAGTTTCCTGAGTGGGAATTCCCATAAAACAGGTAAGCAGAAGACTGTGTGCTCACCTGGCTCCTATGGATTATATTTCACATTCATTCGTGCTTATGTGTTTATGTGCTTTTCCTATTTTCTGGGAAGCAAAGGTAACAAAAGAATATAAGTTAATAAGTAAATTGTTTGTTCTGGGGCCAGTTAGTATTTTTTAGATTTATTATTTGCAACATCCATAAAAATACAAATAAAAGCTTTTTCCACATTTAGAGAACTGAAAACCAAAAGGGAGATGGTGTGTAGTTAGTGAGCACAAATTAGTGTAATCAGCTAATAACGTGTTGCAGCTTTTCTCTCAGATGGAAGGAAAATGTCCAGTTATTGCCGGATGAGCTTCCAAGTACTAACTGTCACGTTGGGTTTGGCAGGACGGATGAACAGGCGATTAACTGAGGATGACAGACTGAGTTTGCTTAATGATCTGCAATAAAAGTCACGATAAAAGCTGCTGTACAAACAACGAAACTGTCCCTATAAAATCCACCGTAGCTTGTGTTGTTGGGATTGTCAGAATTCAGCTTGTGATGTCAAAGAGTTTACTGATGATTTATCAAAAAAGCAAAACATAAAACCACTCTGAGTAACTATCTGATGAGACTTTTATAAAATATTGTCCAGCTAACATGTTCTGTTTCTCTTTTCCTTTCTTTGTTAGAATCCAAACAATGCACAGTGACCAAAATCATCTGTGGAGGAGACCACAGTTTCTTATTGTACTCTACTGAACAGGTTGGTAATGTGATTAAATTTCTCGCTTCAGTCCTGTTGATTGCTGTCACTCCCTTCAGTTTTTAAAGATTCTTCACAGAATTCAAAGCCTAATTCTAATTTTTTCCACACAAATCTTAGTTTTATCATAATTACACACAAAACACGTTGATAAAAATAATTTCAAAATATGTAGCCTATTTAAAACCCCCCACCTCACGACCTTCTTTTATTGATGCTGTCCATTTAATCAGTTCAGCGTGTCACCACAAGGGGGCATTAATGTCTAAACTTTAGAGCGGCTCTTAAATTGGCACAAAGCTGGACTCTATATGGACTCTATATAACCGTCTACTACAAATATCCTGCAAATTGTCAGGAATGTGCACTGATAAAGACATTCAGCCGCTCCAGCAAAAATATTTAGACCTCAGGCGTGGCCTATTTATTTTATCTTCATGGAGGAAAGAGACACAACCCAGCCCAGACACACACAGACACACAGACAGACAGACAGACAGACAGACAGACAGACAGACAGACACACACACACACACACCTGTCTCTT
>JAJHUR010139859.1:0-17364 GCA_027495735.1 Lutjanus campechanus | reverse complement strand
TGTTGTGCCAGAAAGTTGTTGATTAAGCTCCATAGCATTTTTCAAGCTGTAGTTACTGGCGACTACAAAAAATGTGGTGGTGGTTTGCCCCCCTCATCCCCAGAATTTCTCCAACATGCATGTTTTGTTGATATTAAATATGTTTTCATTTTAGGAGTATGGACAAAGTAGCACATTTTAAAATTCATTTATCTTCCACTTCCAATAATTGTCGCCCCCGAATTCACATACATGAAATACAGCCTCAGCATCGGAGTTCCTGTGAAGTTGAGCACTGTTCTTCTGACACAGCATCAACAAAAACTAAAAGATCACAAATTAATTTCAGCATCAGAGGCTAAAATCAGAATCAGAATCAGAATTGGACACAGTTTTATTGCCGTGTAGGTTTTCACTTAAAATTTGCTGTTGGCATGTTGGTGCATAACAACAAACACAGTACTAAAAATATAAATGAAGATTAAGGCAAGTAGTGTCAGTTAAAACAGCATAAACAGAAAAATAAAGGATAGACAGTTAACACACGAAAAAACAAAATATAAAAACAGTAGAAATAATATGTCCAAGTGTGACTGTTACTTAAATAGATGAAGAAGCCGTACAGTTTCATGCAGGAGTGCAAAAAGATTGACATTGAACATGTCCCAGTCAGGTCTGACGACTGAAAATCATATTATTTTAAGTTTCAGTGGTGGTCACAGTCCTTGTTGATGAGGCCTGTTGCAGATCTAAAGACACTTCTGGTGTGAAAGTGTACAGGTCTAACTAAAATACTCAGTGCACAAAAGGCTGGTTCTGTCCCTCTGCATACTAAATACTAAATCTCGTTGCTTTTCCTTCTCGTCAGACACCACACGTTGGCGTTTGTGCCCTCCACTGGTGTGGTTTATGCATTCGGTTGTAACAGCCACGGCCAGCTGGGAACAGGAATACTGGGGGATGCCCGGAGCCCGTTTCCTGTCAAAGCCAGTTTCCTGAGTGGGAATTCCCATAAAACAGGTAAGCAGAAGACTGTGTGCTCACCTGGCTCCTATGGATTATATTTCACATTCATTAGTGCTTATGTGTTTATGTGCTTTTCCTATTTTCTGGGAAGCAAAGGTAACAAAAGAATATAAGTTAATAAGTAAATTGTTTGTTCTGGGGCCAGTTAGTATTTTTTAGATTTATTATTTGCAACATCCATAAAAATACAAATAAAAGCTTTTTCCACATTTAGAGAACTGAAAACCAAAAGGGAGATGGTGTGTAGTTAGTGAGCACAAATTAGTGTAATCAGCTAATAACGTGTTGCAGCTTTTCTCTCAGATGGAAGGAAAATGTCCAGTTATTGCCGGATGAGCTTCCAAGTACTAACTGTCACGTTGGGTTTGGCAGGACGGATGAACAGGCGATTAACTGAGGATGACAGACTGAGTTTGCTTAATGATCTGCAATAAAAGTCACGGGAAAAGCTGCTGTACAAACAACGAAACTGTCCCTATAAAATCCACCGTAGCTTGTGTTGTTGGGATTGTCAGAATTCAGCTTGTGATGTCAGAGTTTACTGATGATTTATCAAAAAAGCAAAACATAAAACCACTCTGAGTAACTATTTGATGAGACTTTTATAAAATATTGTCCAGCTAACATGATCTGTTTCTCTTTTCCTTTCTTTGTTAGAATCCAAACAATGCACAGTGACCAAAATCATCTGTGGAGGAGACCACAGTTTCTTATTGTACTCTACTGAACAGGTTGGTAATGTGATTAAATTTCTTGCTTCAGTCCTGCTGATTGCTGTCACTCCCTTCAGTTTTTAAAGATTCTTCACAGAATTCAAAGCATAATTCTAATTTTTTTCAACACAAATCTTAGTTTTATCATAATTACACACAAAACACGTTGATAAAATGAATTTCAAAATATAACCTTCTTTTATTGATGCTGTCCATTTAATCAGTTCAGTGTGTCACCACAAGGGGGCATTAATGTCTAAACTTTAGAGCAGCTCTTGAATTGGCACAAAGCTGGACTCTATATGGACTCTATATAACCGTCTACTACAGATATCCTGCAAATTGTCAGGAATGTGCACTGATAAAGACATTCAGCCGCTCCAGCAAAAATATTTAGACCTCAGGCGTGGCCTATTTATTTTATCTTCATGGAGGAAAGAGACACAACCCAGCCCAGACACACACAGACACACAGACAGACAGACAGACAGACAGACAGACACACACACACACACACACAGACAGACACACACAGACAGACAGACACAGACAGACAGACAGTGGAAGTATCCGTGCAAACAATCTTCTGAATGTTTGTGACAGTCCTGCTCTGTTGTCTCTGTTTATCTTCCTCTCTGCAGAGTTATGTCCCCCCTGAAGACTTCAGAGTGATTAATATCAGTAAATCAATCTCCCCGATCAATTACGAAAGATTAAATTCATGGAGGTTAAAGTTGATGTACACCACAGATTCCAGTGTCACAAAGTGAGTCAAGTAATAAAGGTTATTATTGCTTATTAATGCTGTTTATTCTCTTGTAGATCTTTAGTATTAATGGTGATGATTTATATTTTCCCGCATAAGACTTCATTTAAAAAAACAAACAAACAAACAAAAAAAAAAACAATAATATTTTAATGGTCTCTGTATTTGTATGTCTGTTTTATGTTTTCTTGCACAGTGACATCATTATTCAGCTTTCCTCCACGGCTTGTTGGAACGCCAGCTTCTTGGACCAAAGGTACCTAAACACAATATTTATTTACATTTAATGTAAAGCTTTCTGTGGTAGAAAGTAACAAACTACTCAACACAAAAGGCAAAAGCTTCTTGAGAAAAGGGGGTAAGGGGCTAAAAAAAAGGCATCAAAAGTTAAAAGACAGCAACACACAGAGCATTACATGTGACAGCAATCACTACACAAATGACATGCAGTCTAACACACAAGCACGAGCGGGTAGCTAACAGACAACAGCATCAGATTTACTTTTCAGATTACGATTTTATCCATTTTCTACAACGTTATGTTTTATCACTCGCACTTTTTTGCTCCACTACATTTATCTGACAGCTGCAGTTACTAATTACTTCTTCATGTTAAGATTTTACATTAAATACGTGTTTTGTTACAATAAGCGATGTGTCGTCGAGCCCCTTATGTTTCAGGTTTCTGTGAGTTAGCAGTTTCACCACTTCCCCTCGAAACCTCTCAAAAGTACTTCTTATATAAGTGTTATTTTGAGTCATATTTAAATACTTTTGTTTTAAATTCATATTAATAAATTCCAACATTTATGTGGAATAATGCCAATATATGTTTCCTTGTATACAAGTATATTAATACAGTGATTTTACTTTAAAATATTTTTTTAGGAAGAAAAAAAAAGCAGTATCAGCATACGGTCAAGAAACACCTTTGAAAAATACTTTCCACCACTTGGATTTGTTGAAGTAAACTTTCTGTTGTAATTTGTGTGAGGTTTAGTCCTTTCTTCTCACTAAATGTCTTTACTAAAAAAGGCATTATTTTTGAAACTTTCCCTTCATGCATTTCCTTTAAATCTTGTGAGTTTGACCCCACAGTCTGGGGTAAAAATATCTGGACTACGTGAAGAAAAATCTTATTGCCCGTCAGAATCAATCCAAATTTATTTATTTATTTTATCAGGATCATACAGTGACTGGGGTTTCACTCGGGCACGTACACCCACATGAAGCAGAAAAGAAGCACATGTTATACAACCTAAAACCATGTGGCTGAATGCACAGACTCGCAGATAAACAAGACTCCTGGGAACTGATGGAGCAGAGACCTCACAGGGTTCACTGAACTGTCACGTGCTATCATGGTATGTCGTCTTATCAAACAAAACATGCTGATCATCAGGGCTGGAAAAGATGCCATCTGTGTGGTCACTGACATCTGTGATACTCGAGGTGCGATGACTTTTTAATACTGACTCATCAGCAGATACTTATCGCGTCCAGGAAATGAACTGTGGAGGACATCAGGGTGGAAAACAGGCCTGTGGAGACAACAGGAAGTTTTTAATACTGTTTCTGTCTGCTGAAACTCACCAGGAATTATTAGTCAATTAAATCAATCAGCCAGTTTATAATTAAATCAGTACTGTACACTTACTCAAGTCCTGAAGCTAAGTGCAGGTAGGAGTGTTTTTTATGCTTCCTTATACGTCCTATCCACTACATCAGAGAAAAATATTATACTTTTTGCTCCACTACTTTTATTTTAAAGCTTCATTCATTTATTAATACAAAATGTAATCAGCATTAAACCAACTACAACATTAAAGTGAACAAATTAATGCATCAATAATTACAATCCAGTAATATATATTATTCTGTAATGGGCCATTCTATAAAATGAGCACCTTTGGTACAAGTATATTTGATACTAGTACTTTTAATTTCTACTTTTACCCAAGTAAAGTTTTGACTGCATGACATTTACTCGTATCAGGGTGTTTTTGCCCTGTAGAGTTGCTACTTTTACTTCAGTAAAAGATCTCAGTAGTTCTTCCTCCACTTCCATTACAGATTTTTTTAAACTTGACAGTGGTCGATATGATCCCATAAAATCCTTTAAATTAACCACTTCAGTGTTCATCAAATTTACTGCAGATGAAACCTCCATATAATGATACCTAACACCAACGACCACAGTTGTGAACTCACTTAAAATCAAATCAAATTATTACAAAAAAAATTTGTTCCCTGTTTTAGAAATTTACAAGGATATTTTCTAATGTTCCAGACATCCATTTTTTTCTATTTATTTATGTGCTGAATGAAAAGTAATTGGCAGACTGATGACACTTGCTCAAGTTGCATAATCCATCACAGGAAACATGTAATTTTAGCCACAGTTGACCTATGTCATTGTAATGTTTTTGACAAATTTGACAAAACAGGGTGCGTAGCCGTGAAATACAGGAGAAACCTGTGAAAAACGTGTGACGAGTGCTGGCAGATCTGGAGATGAAATTGAAGAGTCTGCTAATTGATGTTTATACCACATGGAAATAAATGAAAGCTAATGGCTGCCTGTAGGTGAAATACACCATAAATACATTAAACTTTACAACATGCATTCAAACATGGTCAACAAAATATTAAATATTAATAAAAAAATAAACAGTACTTGAAGACCTAAAACATGTCCTCCTTTTCAGGTGCATTGCTACATTTCTTTTTTTCATTTATTATTACACCGGAAAAGATTAAACGTAACATAATAAAATCAGTTGCAGTTAAACGAGCCTGACTCAGTTAAAACTGGTTGACAGCAGGTTCCTGTTCTGCAGCACATAAAGACAAAATCACATCATGAAACAGAGACAGTCAACAAAAACAAGAAGACAAATAGCAACATGGATATTCAGAGAGGAGAGGACAGTGGAAATGAAGTGGACAGATATTATGGGTTGAATCGGTGGTTCATTTGAGACTCAGACCTGCTCAGATCTGGTTCTTGAAGCTCACATTGTTCTCAATAAAGGGGGTCAGTGCTCGTTCTCTTATCTGCATCAGTGTTTTCTGTTTGGCAAACAGTCTCCATAAGCTCAGATCTGATTTATTTGTGTTATGGCTAAATAAAACCTGTGGAATAATAAGAATGTGAAGGCTTACACTGTAAATAGTTTCTGTCCTTCATGCTGAGGGGTTTTTGTTGGCTGGTGAAGCTGTATTTATCATTTTGTACACAGTCCCGGGCTGAAGAGCAGATCTGCTTAGGGACTGACTTTAATACCTTCAGGCTGTGTGTTCTGTGTGTGTGTTTACGCCTGCGAGTGTTGAGAATTAGCACATCTACCACTCTGTGAACTTGGCTCACAGCTGACCTGACACATGACGGGCTGGAATAGATTTGTGTTTAATCCAAAGTAACGTGTGCCCTTTACATCGAGGCTTTACCACAAAGTGCCTGAACCTGAGCTCTGACCTATTTTTATCTCGTTCCTGATCACTGACACGTCGTAGTCATAGTCTAGACGTACTCATACGTTTGTTTGCCTTTTCAGTGATGATGCCCACTTCAAAACCAACCCAAAGATCCCAGGCATCGATCTCAACTCTGTCAGAATGCTGTTTGCAACGCTCAGCAAACCGGCTTTCTCTGGACTTCTGGAGCAGGTATTGATTAACAGTGTATATAAAAGATGTACAAGGTAATAACATTTTTATTTTAATTTTTTAAGTCCCAGATACAGTTGGACTCGAGTTATATTTGTGCCACAGATTTGATGATTTTAAACTCCACTTGACAAAATAAAAAAAGACTCGATTTGGACTTTAACATCAAGGACTTGTGACCAGGAGTAGTCAGTAACCTAATCTAAGTATCATAATATTAAAGTAATGTATCTTGATTACTTTACATTTCTTTGGATTACCTCAGTATAAAATATGGTGAAATTATTTACCCTGATATAGTGTATTAGTAACTGTACATTGTAGTATATTCATCTTTATTTTAAAATTGCAATCCTACAAATAAACCCCATTTTTACTAAATGTATCTGTAATCTGATTACAACTTTATTTTTATCTGTAACTATAGTACCTTTTTTTTGTATCCAGATTATGTAATCCTGTTACATGTAATCCATTACTCCCTAAACCTGCTTGTGACTTCACTTGGACTTGAGCCTTTTAACTCGAAAATACTTGGTACCATCCCCTAAACCCAAAGATTAAGTTATTTAAAAAGTTTGCCATGAATCAATTAATTTTTTCTTCATTTTTCATTGAATTTCCCTCTGGGATCAATAAAGTATCTATCTATCTGAATCACTAACACTCACCAAGTGGATTTTTTTGTTTGATGAAAGTTATCTGTCATACTTGTGGGTAAACGTTTGCACCAAAATAGTCATGTTATAAAAAACTACGCAGCCTCGACCACGCTTTGGTGTCGGGCACACTGCTTCTGTCCACCTACTGTCTGTGTCGGAGTTTGACACGCACACACAAGGACTTCATGCAGCATTCATGTGCACCTCATAAACTCTGAAATCTATACTGGTATATCCACACATGTTGTTTTAAAACGGGAAAGTTCATATTTTTTTCTTATTTTCCTTTGTTGAAATACAACAGCCTACATCTGCCATTACTTCCTTGTTCTTTCACCAGAGCATTTTTAATAATTTTATGCTAAAATCATAACAATATCCCATTCATTTCTACATAGTCTTTTAAAATCAGAGGCAGATTTTATTCTATTTATTGTATAGGTCTGTACCAAACAAACATGTTTTCTTGCATCTGGAGAACAAGATTTTTAGGCCAGGTCATCTATGCACGTCTACAGTCCCTCATTATAATGCTGTTTTCTCACAAATTTGGGATGTTCTGGTTCTGCGATTTGGATACTGCACGTGGCCACATTACAATTCTATTGTGACTAATTGTGCAGCCCGAACTGTAATCTGGGCATAAGGTTACTGAGTATCAGGATCCCACAGTTTCTCCATTCATCCTGCTGATGCCTCACGTCTGAATCCACCTCTGTTCGGTTCGACAACTTATAAAAACTTATTTCTGGGTTCTTTAACATATTGGTAGTGCATCCCAGCACACAGCAGCGTTTATACATTTTCTGCTATTTGCTAGCAGATGGAAATACAAGTCAATAGAGAGTCATGGATTGTTTTTCCCTCTGGTGTGGACGGGGTTAGGGTTAGGGTTAGCACTCTGCACTAAATGCACTCTTCATCTCTTAACCATCTTCAAAAAATGTTTTTAACATGCCTTCTGCTCTGTGTTCCAGTTCTAACTAGCTCGCTAAGCCACATCAGTCATTAGCTAGCTGGTTATATCTGATAGCAAATGTCAGCAAAAGTGTAACTATTGTATATACTATGTCAATCATTACCAACCTAGTTATTCTTTTCTAACTCACCAACTGCTTTTAATTTTAGATTTGTTCTTTTTGGCATAGATGAGCCAAGCACATCTATGTATAAGTACAGGAAACAGGAAAGGCGAGAGTTGGCCACGGTTCATCAGTTTGCTTTAACTGTTATTGGAGCACAGTAGAGAGAAAAGGGGCGGGACTTTGTAAGCATCAGTTGCTAGGCCACTGTTCAGCATAAACTACATAGCCTCACTTTAAGGAACTGTGGATAAAAAGTTACCAAGGAGAAATGTAGCACTCACTCAAATTCAAAACTTCTTCATTTAAATCTAAAACTTCCCAAATACAAGGTTAAAAATAAACTTGACATGACTCAGATAACTACATGTCTGGTCTGTGATGAAGTGGTTAATGGAGGAACTTTGTGGTTGTTACGTACCATCTTGTTTGGGTTTATGAAAAAAAAAGTTGTGCTTGTTTTGAAAGTACATCAAGTCCTGCCGCTGGTCCGTGGCACAGACTGCAGACTGAGTCACAACCTCTAACATTAGCTCGGTAATGTTAGGTTTTGGATTCATGCACCTCAAACCAACATGAATTATAATCTGTGTGCAGACTGAGGCCTCTTTTTAAGCCACTAAAAGCCTCCTCCAAAATTTAGTGACTGATATTTTCCACCTGCTGCCCAGAAGTTGATCCAAGCGGAATTTAAAAATTATCCTATACATTTATCTGGCTTATTTATTGAGACTTGTAGCTTTCAAACATATCACATCGCACCACATTTCAAATACTTTTCTCCGTAAAACAGTAAATATTGTGTCATTGATGTGTGTAATTATATACACAATATGTCTCCACTCTCTTTCTGTTTAGGCCACCAAAAGTTTTGAGAGTCTGTTGATCCCTCAGCTGCCACGCTCCCCTCCTGACGTCGAGGCCATGAGGATCTACCTCATCTTGTCTGAGTACCCGGCCCTGCAGGACTCCAAGAACTACATCCGCCTCACTATCCCCCTGGCGATGGCCATCCTGCGGCTAGACGCCAACCCCAGCAAAGTATTGGGTATCATACTTGCATGCACACACTACAAATTCTTTTATACCGATCACAAGTCATTTGAAAACACATTTGGTAGATAATAACACAGAACATCCTGTCATGTCAAACCCTGTTGCACCATGTGACATCACACCACATGACTCTTGACTTGTCATCAACAGTCTGTAAGCGTCCGCATCCATGTTCACCTGTCAGGATAATTCACCTTTTATCCTGAGAAATACTGTATTTAGGATAAAACAACAATCCAGCAAATGTTTCTGAAATGCCACTAAAACAAAGGCCTTTTCCACCAACATGGAACTGGCCCTGTTCCAGTCTGTGCACCTAATTTTAAACTCTTCAGAGTATTCCCACCTAAATTAAATTCAAACAGAAACTGAAAAGCTGTGGGTTTTTTTCAGCTGGAACCAAAAAACAGCAGGTTTCCCCTGGGAATCGAAGTGGACCTGTCGTATTCTGCAGGTCGTTGTGCTTTGGGCAGCAGTGGACTGGTTCACTTGATAGCACCAAGGTTTCAAGAATCTTGAATGGAACCTGTCCAAGAACCAGACCTAATGTGGTGGAAAAGGCCTTACTGTAAACAGCCTGACTGATTATAGATTTTTGAGACCAAATCTGAAGAGGCAGGAAAATCAAAAGTTCTCTTCACAGAGATAAAGTCCACTCAGTGGCTATGTGGCAAACCATTTCTTTGTTTTTGATTTCTCTCACACTGAAGGCACAAACTAAAACTAACTAACTTGAAACTTGTTGCTATTTATTTAAATGTCACTGTTTAACCTTGCAAAAACATTTAAATAAATACTTTTCAAGTTGGTCCAGAGCAAATCAGCTAATAATATACTGACGGGCACAATGTTTCGTTGTAACTTTGACATCGGAAAGGTGTAACACATGCTGTTTGAACAACTAATGAGTATACTGATGTATACTGTATACTGATGCCCTTACATACCTGCAAATACAGTATAAAATTATTTATTTCACATATGTGAGAACACAAACATATTTACACACAGAAATAGGGATGTCAGTTTTGTTTAATTTTGCTTTTGATAGCCGACACACATTAACTGACAACTAACCGGTTAAAAAAATCAAAATTATATGAACTACAACAGGCGCTCTAGTCCAGCGCTCCCTTACCTCAGTGGACTCTGGCAAAGCATTTTGAAGCACTATCCTTTCATGTTTTGAGTTGTAAATATTTTTGCTGTTGGTTTTGTCTGTCTCCATCTATCTTCAACACACACATGCTGCTGCAGTGGTGCGCAAGGCGCCACATCTGGTTCGTTCTGTCCGCTCAAGCGATTGGCGCTCAGAGTGCAGCAAAACAGGTTAAATCCTGAGACTGTGAACTTGATTCTTTTTCCACATAGTGGAGCCGAACACCAGGCAAAAAAATACAGTGTACAGTGTACATGTGGTCTACTCTTCTGTTAAAATTCACTGTTACAATATGAAGGGAAAAATGGGCAGTAAATGAGTCTCAGATCCAGAGTTGATGCTCTGAGCATCAATCAGCTGAGCAGACAGAGCGAACTGGATGCGGTGCCGTGTGTATCACTACAGCAGCATGTGTGTCTGAGAGAGAAAGGGAGACAGACAGAGAATTGTCAAATTTAATATGGACAAGGAACTGATTTTGAAGAGCTTTAAGTGAAGTAGGTTAGGTTATTACTGCACCTAATCTTGTTTGTTGTTAAGCCGTGCACAATGATGAAAATCTAGCGTTTCCTTCTAAACACAAATGCAGTGTGTCTGTATGCAAATTCACTGACATGTGTAACCGGTCAAAAACATTCTCGGTGGTTACCCGACCAAAGATGAACTGATCAACATCCCTACCCAGAAAAATATTTGTTTACTCTGAGCGTTCAAAAATATACTGACAGATCAATGAAGAAACTCAGCCAACCCACAGTATAATTTGTAGTTATGGTCAGCGGTGGAAGAAATGTTCAGATCATTTCCTCGAAGCTACAACAAGGAACTTTTCATATTGTGTTGATTTTGGAGGTTCCTGTGGACAAAAGTGGTCATGTGTCCACTGTAATAACAACAAAATTTAACATAAGAAATAATTTCATTTTTAAAAAAAAGTTCTCCTGCTTCTTTTTAACTGGCTAACGTACTACTTACTTTAACTTTGGCTGGGAAACAAGCTTGTTTCATCTGATTTCACAGAGACTCTGACTGTTTCTATATATTTGTTTTTGATGGCTGCCACTGGGTTAGTCTTCTTTTGGACGGTCTTGTTTCCATATGTAGGTCATTTAGAGGCATCAGTATTAAATTAAGACTGTTTCATAACTGGTTAAAAACTCCTTGTATTATCATGTTTGGTATTTGCTTTGTAAGTTAATTCAGCCTTTCTCTCCGTCTCTGCAGATAACTGGTGGTGTTTTGTGGACGGCAGTGTTTTCACCAGAATGGTCGACATGTATAAGAGCATCGTTGTGTTCATGCTGACGGGAGGCAAGACGCTGCTCGTACCCGTCTTCTACGAAAACTATTTTGTTGCCACTCTGAGGCTGCTTGAGAAACTCCACAAGGTAACGGCACAGGTCACATACTCTAAAAACATGTCCATCAATTCCGATTAGGAAACGTGTGTTACCTGTAGACTGCAGTGTGTGTACCTGTGAGATTTCCTGGAGCTGAGGCAGGTGTGTTTTGTTTCATCACCAGGTAAACTTGAAGGCCCACCACGTGGAGTACAACCGCTTCTATATCCCTGACATCACCAGCCTGGTGGACATCCAGGAAGACTACCTCAAATGGTTTCTGAGTAAAGCTGAGATTGTGAGTACTGGCAGGTTTCACTTCCTTGTTACTTGACATCTGCTGAAACTACACACACACACACAAACGCACACAGATGCTCTTAACTCACGTCATTCTCTGTGTCTGCAGAGACAGTGTGAAATTTTATCCATAGCTGCTTGTGGGTGTGTTGCTTTTTGTCAGTTCTTGCTGTCCAATAAGTGTTCAAGTTCACAGACAAGCCCACCATGCTGCACCTCCTCAGCCGCAACCAGCAGCTCTGTAGCTCACTCTGTCAGTTCGTCCACAAAAAATTTCCACCCTGTTTGCAGCCACAGTTTTTTCCCCTATGAGGCTGATATTTGGGATGTTTGTTTGTGTTCATGCCAACTGACTGGCCCTTTTTGCTCTGTGCTCCAATGACAGTTGAGAAAGCTTGGTACCTCAGTCAACTTTCCTGTTTCCTGGAGGCAGATATGCCATGTGCTCGGCTCATCTGCGTTAAAAAAACAAAACAGATTTTGATGATGGTTAAAAGACGTTGCTGGGGGACCTGAAAAAGTGACATATATTCACAACTAAAGTTAGCTAATGTTAGCAAAATGCAAACTTTAGTCTTGCCCCCTCATCACCCTTTTTCTCATAGAGACTTCCAGGAAGCGTCACTGGACTTAGCCACAGGGGTGAAGCGTGTGTGAGGATGTGAGTGTGTGTGTGTGTGTGTGTGGACACACGTGGATGGATACACTTATGTGGTTGCAGCCACTGCGACGTCACACTTGTTATTGCAGTTCCTTTTCAAGTCCAGTGAAGTGACCTTGTTGTCTATTTTGTTTTCTAGAAAGTGGGATCATCCTCCCCTTCACAGGTACTTGATTTAAAGACCGAACTTAAACATCTAAAATTACACGTTAGATTTATTTGACCCATTTTAAATGTCATTAGGGTATTAAATATATTTCCCTGTTTTCCTTGCAGAGCGACTTTCCCGCAGTGAACCTATGTGCCTACCCGTTCATACTGAACGCTCAAGCCAAGACAACCATGCTGCAAACAGATGCTGAACTGCAAATGCAGGTACCTGCTGTTAATGTGAAAGTACTTTTATTATTTCTTTCATACACTGATCACAGATTTGGGTTTAAAGATAGATGTTTTATTTAATTTGTTTAAAAAGTCTCTTGAACTTCCTCAGTCTTACTGAAAAGATTGAAAAGACTGAAAAGACTGAAAGATTGGATGAATCTTGGTGTGGCTTTTGAGTCTGACAGCTCTTTCAAAACTACCTTTTTTCAGTTAAGATTTTTTGGCCAAAGTAAAGGCCTACCTTTCAAAGTGATTAATGCTTTTGTTACGTCTCTGTTAGACTATTGTATTTCTTTCTGTGTGGGTCTAGAACAGTCATCTCTCTATTCGCATTTTGTAAAAAATGCAGGTGCTCGTCTCAACACCAGTATTGGCCTCGCTTCACTGGGTTGATTTTCAGATTTTATTGTTTTTAAGGTTTAAATGGGTTGTTGCCACATTATCTTCTTGCGTCATCGTACTCTAGTAGAGCACTGAGGTTGACCAACCAGATGCTCTTTGCGTTGGCTGCCACTAATCTCTGGAACAGCTTATCTTTTCATATATGAGCTGCTCAGAGACTTTTAAGTCTGTGCAAAAGACTCACCTGTTCTCGATCATGATCATTTATTATTATTATTGATTTTACTATTGATTTGTTATTTATTTTAATAATAGTTTATTTGGGCATTTTAATCAGTATTTTTGTCAACTGTGTTTTTAAAAAATGTTATCTATAAATAATAAACTTCTACCTTTTCTTTCTTTTTTCCCTCCTCACTCTGTGACCAAGATGGCAGTAAGCGGTGCAAACCTGCACAATGTCTTTATGCTGCTCACGCTGGAACCCCACCTCGCTAGGAACCCTTACTTGGTGCTCCATGTGCGCAGAAACCATTTAGTGAGTGACACGCTGCGTGAGCTCACCATGTACTCTGATGTGGACCTCAAGAAACCGCTCAAGGTGAGAGTTACAGCCAAGCTTTTGAAGTTTTTTTTTTTTTTTTTTTTAAACCATCTGTACTTTTTGTGATCTCCTCATCTTCCTCCTGCAGGTGATCTTCGATGGAGAGGAGGCCGTGGATGCAGGCGGAGTAACTAAAGAGTTCTTCCTGCTGCTGTTAAAGGAGCTGATGGATCCTGTATACGGGATGTTCACTCATTATAAAGAGTCCAACCTGCTGTGGTTCTCAGACAAAGTGAGTTTCTCTGCACAACAACATTGTGTTCACATGCTTGTGATGCAAACGACTCCAAATACGGTTCTGTAGGTTACTAAACAAGCTTTACTGCAAGTTCATGAAAATTAAGAAATGGAAACATTGTTAAGCCTTTTCATATAACAAGTAGTACAACCCATAATTTTATTAAGCTTCAGAGTGTAGTACAAGGGAACAAGATTCAATAAAGAAGGGGAAAGTGTGTGAAATAGTTGTAAAATACAGCTGGTGTTGAGAACTGTAACACCCGCCTCACTAATGGTTAAAACTATAAACCTGCACAAACATGACAGTCAACATGAACCACTATGTTCTGGAAAAAACAAAAAACAAAACAAAAAAACATTAGCAACAACACAAACAAAAGACCAACAAACAACGCTAAGTAACCTTTGCATTTTGGAACAGAAAACAGAAAACGTAATCCAGTAAGTAGTCCAGCATTGCATGATGGGAAGTGAAGGCCATTGGTATAATCTCTTAAAGGAGAAACTGTTATATATTTACTGTAATAAATCATAAAATGATCATGATGTCATCGATGATGTAGGAGACGTGCTAAGTTGGAAAGCTGAAATTTCCATCCTGAGGTGGAATGACTTTTGTTTGCCAGTTTCATGTTAATTCGAGTTCAAATTAATGCCATGTTTGCCAAATGGCCAAGTGTTTGTTTATGGTAAAGAAATTGTTAATATTTTTAGAAGGAGTAGATGTTTATTACGGTTAAATTGAGCACTATGTTAATGGAGTCTGGCAGGCAGTGAGACAGGTAGTCACTAGACTACAACTCCAGAGTGTGTTTTCAGAGCAGTGGGCTTTTGTTTTCAGGATAACAGGCTTTACTTTACATTGACAGACTTCTGACAGTTATAAACAGTTGATCAACTTACAGTGTAGGATTCATCGCTTGTTATTGTTAAATTACAATGTTGTGCACATCTTGTGCTCCTGCAGGAACACTGCAGATGGCCAAATAACTTACTTCAACTATAGATTATACATTTAATATGATTTCTACCTATTTAATGTACCATCTGTGGCTCCAACTTGCTATTTAAACTGCGGTACTAATTTTGGACATGCAATTGTTACATATTGCTCCTTCAACCTACATTACAAACCGGAGCAGAGAGACAGAAAGCAGCACACTCTGCTCGCCTCGGTTGCAAAATGTGGATAAATATATTACTCACTGCCTTTTTATTGAGCACCAGTCTCTTATTTACTCGTGTATTGACGGAAAAATAGATTCAAAACATTTTTAAAAAAACAAACAAAAAAAAAACAAAACTTCAGGTTGTGGTTCCGCCCGTGAGACACAGCTGAGACATGAGTCTGCACAGAGCCGGTGTAGACAACTGCACAGGTTGGAATAAAAGCTTTTTTGTATCACGAGTGTGTGAGTAAAAACCGCTAATGACACACTTGCTGGTCTAAACATCCACAGGGTGGACGGGAATGATTGAGATGTCTTAGCAATATACAGGTTTTTCAGGAATACAGTGAGTCAGTAGTTCAGCAGTGATGAACTTCATTTCCTAATACAGCGTCAAAGTCAGAACAGAATTCCCTCAAACATTTAGATTACAAAATTTAGAAGACGTGAGAGAAACTGAGAATATTCAGTTGTTCAGTGTTGTCTGACAGACATGTCACTTCCTGCCACAACAATAGAAACCAGTGGGACACAGATAAACAGGAATATGTACATACACATTGTGCTGTATTGGACTTACTGCCAACATCTTCATTTGTTTTTGTTTTTTTTCCATGTCTTTATTAGACTCATGGTTATAACTAATACTAACATTTCTTTATATATTGTATTATTATATTTCATGTATCTATTTCATTACCTACTTTATTTGATCAACTGGTGCTATTTCAATTATTTTAATTGTCTTTAATATTGTATGTCAATACAGCCAATTGAAATTGATTTGCAACTGAAAAAAAAAGGAGGGACAGGGTCATAATCAGGACAGTGACCCCTTGTCCCCCCTACTTCCTGTGTCCTTGGTTCAGGACCTCCTTAAAATTTAGGGGTTAAATCAGTAGTTTGACAAATAAATATCAAAGTCCTCTCATCTGACGGTCTGACAGTTTGCACAGTTGTAATCATGTGACAGAAGTATGTAAAATTAAATTTGATATAACTTTGTTTCAAAGATATAATGTTATTAATACACTGATATTAGTGGTATAAAATGACTCTGTTATGATAAAGAATAATAGTGTTAATAGTGTAAATTTAAATATTGAATTAAAATGAACATTATAATTTGAGTCTTATTAGCTTCAACTTGAAACATAATGTAGAGCCAAACAGACGCAGACATTTCCATGCTGATAAAGGAGACGGTTGTTTTGTCTCTCTGGAGGAGGAGAAGTGACAGTTCTTTAGGGTTCGTCAGTGCCGTCAGTGAAATGCAGAGCAGGAGATTTAAAACAATGCACCTGGAAGATTGTTCAAAAGCTTAAAATGTATTTACCATCTGTTACTTAAAAAGGCAGTTCAGAGTTTTCAGACAATATTTCAGTAAATCAAATGAAGGAACCTTTTTTTTTAAAAATACTTAAAAAAAATAAAAAAAATATGATGGATTATATGATGAATCTGCAGAATGTGTGTTATTTGACCTGCAGCTGTGTTTTCCAGGAAAAGCTGCTGTTTCTGACATCACACAGTGATTTGTCAGTGGAAACATTCAGGTTTACAAAACACTGCCCTCTATAAGGGAACACGCCCCTGAACTTTAAGAATCGCCAGTTACACAAGTCTAATAAGTGATCCAACAATGAAACCGAATCATTAATGGGCCCTTTTGTTTCCATCTGTTTTTTCAAGGTCAAACAGCTTCATTATTACCTCTTACTTAACTTGTTGAAAACACAAATTATATTTACTCAGACCTTTTGTAACAGTTAAATATCTGAAACACATCTTTTGAATAGTAAATGTGTATTTATCCAGCTGGTGTATCATCATCTCTGATGTTTCTGAGCTTGTGGGATGTAAGAAATCCTCAATTATGTTCAGCCAGGCTACACTTTCTGTTTTGTTAGATGTCAGACAGCTACATCTGTTCAGTAGTAAGAAAGGCAACAGTAAAATAATTTTCTTGTGTGTGTTTCCAGTGTTTTGTAGAGCAGAACTGGTTTCACCTGATCGGGATCATCTGCGGTCTGGCCATCTATAACTCCACGGTGGTGGACCTCCACTTCCCTCTGGCTCTTTACAAGAAGCTGCTTGATGTCTCAACAACGCTGGAGGACTTCAAGGAGCTCTCGCCCACCGAGGCCAGGTAACATGTCCTCTGAGACTGTAAAGGAGAAAGAATGCAGCGCAGGATATTTTGACAGCAACA
>JAJHUR010139858.1:0-35811 GCA_027495735.1 Lutjanus campechanus | reverse complement strand
CTGTCTCAATTTCATACTAATGCCTGTATATGACTTACATAAGCAAACTAGACCATCCACAAGAAAAATAAGTTATTCTTTGTGTCTGCCACCAGTTTGATTTTCCTTGAAATCAGGTGACACAAGTCTGTGTTTACAATTTCCCAGTAAAAGTTAGTGATCAGTATGTTAGAAGCAGGAGGAGATTTTTCTTTAGATGATTTTATTTGTGGTTAATGTGGTGGAAACGCTACCGCTTTTGTCTACACAGGCCTCCAAAATCAACAAAATATGAAAGTTCCTCCACCTTTTAAGATGTACTGATACGTCGCTTTTACACGTCCTCCATCAACATCTTTT
This sequence comes from Lutjanus campechanus, assembly GCA_027495735.1. Taxonomy (NCBI): domain Eukaryota; kingdom Metazoa; phylum Chordata; class Actinopteri; order Lutjaniformes; family Lutjanidae; genus Lutjanus; species Lutjanus campechanus. Next base: position 35,472 of record JAJHUR010139858.1, on the reverse strand, counting down.
AACCATCTTCAAAACTGTTGGTTTTCTTTTCGACTTGGACAAACCTACTACATGGCAAGAAAGAGAAACGGGAAAGAAGAAAGTTGACCGAGCTTCGGCCGGGTACCAAGCTTGCTCAACTGTTAATGGAGCACAAAGCAAGAAGGGGCGGCGCTTAGGACGTGTCTATTTTTGCAAAAGACCCTTCCCTTTTGAAGAAAAAAATAAATTTATGATGAATTATACAATTAATCCAACAGAAAGTTTTGTTTGACCTAAATTGCCAAAACATTTCCCCCATATTTTACAATGATGTTAAGTCCTGGTTGTGCAGTTTGCAATAAAGCCGGAGAAATTAGTTTCACAAAAAATTAATCAACAACCAACGGTTAATTAGACTTATCTGTCGATCATTTTCTGAATTGATCAATTTGGGTTTTTTGATTCATGAAATGTCAGGAAAATGTGATGTTATTTGTTTATTATGTTGATCAGTGTTATCAGTGTTTCCCAAAGCCCAAGACGACGTCCTCGAATGTCTTTTGTCCACAATCCAAAGATATTCAGTTTACTGTCATAGAAGAGTAAAAAAAAAAACCAGAAAATATTCACATTTGAGAATCTGGATTCAGAGAATTTGGGCTTTTTTTTTCTTGAAAAATGACTCTAAACAATTAAATGATTATCAGAATAGTAGCTGATTAATTTAATAGTTGACAGTCTGTTGATTAATCAGCTTTACTCTCAAATGATGAAGATTTGCTTCTTTTCCTTGTCCTACATCCTAGTAAACTGAATATTTGGCTTTGGATTTTAGGTTGGACAAAAAAAAGCTATTGGGCACGTCTCATGGGGCTTGAAAAGGCCACCTTGGGGAAATTATGATGAATGAGGAATGAATCACAAACTATTTTTATAATCGATAAAACGCTTTGAGTCATTTTTTTTAAGGAAAAAATGTCAAAATCCTCTGACTTCAGCTTCTCAAATGTGAATATTTCCTGTTTTCTTTACTCTTCTGTGACAGTAAACTGAATATCTTTTGGTTGTGGACAAAACAAGACATTTGAGGACATGACCTTGGGTTCTGGGAAACAAGTTTTTTTGTTGTTGTTGTTGTTGTTGTTTTTTACTATTTTCTTGTGTTTTACCGACACAAGGCTTAACGGAGAATTGTTGGTAGGTTAATTGCTAGTAAAAATTGCTGACAGTTTCAGCCCTAGGTCCAAACAAAGTCTTATTTGGAAAGTTTTTGCCCTTTTAAAATTGTTCTGTGTTTCCTTTGATCTTAATGCGACTTTTGAATGTAGACACTCAATTAAGCACAGTGGGGAATGTATTTTTCAGCAAAGTCTGACACACAAGTTCAGTTCATTGAAGTTTCAGAGAAACTATGAATCATCACTTGCATAATCTGTGAGGGGAAAATATATATGTGTGTGTGTCCTATTCAGTTATTCCACTGCTTTAATGGTTAAAAAAAAAAAGGGACTAAACACAAGTGAAACTGCATTTTTTCTTCTTTTTCTTTTTTTGCCACTGCTCTGCTGTCCCTGTCTCTCTGCAGGCGTGTCCACCTGTCTCGCTCTGGGCATCATCTCCCCCAACGCTGCCTTCACTCAGATGGTCACCACCTTCGGCCTGGCTGGGATTGTGGGATACCACACCGTGTGGGGCGTGACCCCCGCTCTGCACTCACCCCTCATGTCTGTCACCAACGCCATCTCAGGTCAGGAGTCAATATTAAGTTTTGAAAATGTGATTGTACTTTTTTTTGGTGACACATCTTAAAGGAATAGTTCGGATTATTTAAAATGGGCATGTATGAGGTACTCAGTGTTTTACCCACAGTACATGGCGGTCTGCATGCTCCCTGTTTAGAGAAGCAGCAGGAGTGCTGGTGTATGAAGCTAAGCAATGTCCTGCTGTGGACAGGATCAGCAGCAAAACGTATTTTAACCACCTAAACGATCAATATCAGTGCAAATGTATACTGCATTTAGAATATTTTCACTGCTTTACCTCTCTGTCAGATTGCCTTTTTGGACAGGAAACTGCCCTTACATAAGCCAAATATCGCTCTGTCCAAACCAACCAAAATCCATTGGCAAAATCTGTAATTTTACCTTGCAGGACAAATCAGTTGTTGGTCTACTGCTGCCTCAATTGTTTAGTTTGTTTGGTGTTTTAAAAGGATAGTTCAGATTCACCAAAGTCACGCAATAACACAAACAAACTAGCAAATCGAGGCAGTGTTCTCTACAAGGTAAAATTACTCTTTTTGCTAATGGAGTATGGTGGCTTTGCAAAGGCCTCTGTAATCCCACTTTGAATTATCTGAACTATCCCTTTAGTGTTTTGCTTGATGTTTTTTCTCTTCTCTGTCAGGTCTGACAGCAGTTGGAGGTCTGGTGCTGATGGGTGGAGGCCTCACACCCTCCACCCTGCCTGAGAGTCTCGCTCTTGCTGCTGCCTTTGTTTCCTCCATCAACATCGCCGGTCTGATGTTTTACACCTCAACACAAAAATCATAGAGATTAAGATTAATTGCCCATCCAATCAAATGAAAAAATGTCTGATTTCTTTGTTTGTTTGTTTTTTGTTTATGTGCAGGTGGTTTCCTGATCACTCAGAGGATGTTGGACATGTTCAAACGTCCCACTGACCCTCCTGAGTACAACTACCTGTACGGGCTGCCTGCAGGCATATTTGTTGGTGGATATGGTGCCTCAGTGGCGGCTGGATACAACATTGAGCAGGTGACAGCAGACAGATTCAGTATCAGTGTTGGAAAACATAGCGAGGGTAAAAGGGGGGTGCAGCTCTCTAACCAGTCAGAGAGCTTGTTACAGCCCATGGCTGATTTGCATTGCTTTAACAGCACACAGCCCAAAATGTCACAGAAAAACAGAGACACTAAAAGAAAATGGGAAAAGGAAAATCCTTCCTCCTTTTTATTGCCCTTTTAAAATGCCTGATTAAAAATCTGCATTCTTAATTCAATTTGTGAATCAATTTATTTGTCTTTTAAATCCGTATTTTCAAGTAGATTTTTACATTCCATTATTAATTCATGAATTCATTAATAGATTTTTAATTTTAACTATTTATTGACAGATTAATATTTAATTTATGTTTTTTTTTTTAATAATTCCTCTTTTTATTGCACATTAAAATATCAAATAGTTACTTACTTTGTAATTTCGTCAAATTATTTAGAGATTAATAAATTAACTTGAAAAAATATGAATACATTTTTAAAATGAACCTTTATTATAGTTGGTTAGTACTGATGATTTTTAAAAAATTAATTATTAATTCTGTGACACTTGTGGTCGTCCGTAGTTCAGAGTATAAAATGTTAGAATACTGAAAAACGTCCGTCACAATTTCCATGTGCAAGGTGTCTTTAACTTGTTTTGTGTGACCGCTAGTCCCAAACTTTGAGCTTTTAAAATATAATAAATGATTAATTGATTATCAGAATAGTTGCAGATGAATTTTCTCAGCGAATCGATTATCATTTCAGCCCTAATGAGTATTTTTATTTTTATTCATACCTTCAAATTTGTTTTATCAATGTGTTTATTCCTCATATGATGATCTCAGGGCAACGAGTGTAACTGTGATCCAGCGTTAATCCAAATAAGCCTGACTTGTGTCAGCATTTTTAAGATTTGTATATATTTTACAAAAATACAAATAGAAAATAACAATGATTAAATTTAACATTGAAACATGTAGTCATATTTTTTTTACAAGCTAGAGAAAACAAAAACTACATTTTATGAACTTCACATATTTGAGGGGGGAAAAAAAGCATTGGATAAGAAAGGAAAACAAAAACAATGCAGAAACGTTGTGCCCCCTGACATCCAAGAAACTCCAATAAAAATGTGTAAACTTGCTCAGATTCTCCCACCTTTCCTCTGGTGATGTCAGTGTGTCTCTACAATACAATACAAGATGCCGTGTCCTCCTGACGTGTCTCCGTTTTCCACCTCAGATGATGTACTTGGGCTCGGGCTTGTGTTGTGTCGGCGCTCTGGCGGGCCTCTCTGCTCAGGGCACCAGTCGACTGGGGAATGCCCTGGGCATGATGGGAGTGGCAGGCGGCATCGCTGCCACCCTCGGTGCCCTCAAACCCTCACCAGAGCTGCTGTCTCAGATGTCTCTGGCCATGGCCACTGGAGGAACTCTGGGTAGGTGTGCACCTGCTTTTAGAGGATCGTGGATAATCCTCAGCTTAAAATTTGTTCTTTTCAGACAGTTAAATAAAACAGGACTGTTGTGCTGCAAGATGCCAACTCTGGCACAAGTGTTGTTCATTGCAGCAGAACAGATCTTGTTGTTGACCACCATGTAAAATCTCTATGAAGCATGGCGTAATGTCTCATGGTGAGGAGACTCCCTACCAGCCAGGCATCTCTGGGATTCAGTCTCCACTTAAAAAGAAACAAAATTAATAAAGCTCTCTGGCGTGGCTCTTTTGAAGTCCAACAGTTTGTTTAGAAAACTACGAGACCACCATGAATGAATTACATGTTATTAACTTTGCATGCGACTCGTCTGGTCTTTGAAGAGTGTGAATTTTTTGTTAATTCATAACAGAGCATCAATCATGCTGTCCAGATACGGAGATCGGTGGGTTTCGTCATCATGAGTGAATGTTGTACATGTTAATAGTAATTTAAGAAAGCGGGATGATAAATGATGTTGCCATCAACGTACACACGCACAGGCAGCAGAGCATAAATAGCTTAAATTAGTGACCCCGTGTTTTCATGAAACCACACTTATATACTTAACCGAGGCCTCATTAGATCTGCTTTGAAGATCAGACCCGTTTGTTAAGAGTAAAGTTACTGGAAACAGGTGTTTGCCTTTTAACTGTTTGCTTCATATTTCTGCTTTTTGTGTTCAAACATTGCCAATGTGCATGAGAAGTTTGGTGTTTGGTGTTTGGCTCAGGCCCAGAAAATGAACTAACGCACTGAGATTTACTGAAATCTGTCTCTTCCCCCCCCCCCTTTTGGTTTTGTTCTGATCTTGTTATCTCTCCTGCAGGTCTCACCATTGCCAAGCGTATTGAAATCTCAGACTTGCCGCAGCTCGTGGCGGCTTTCCACAGCCTTGTGGGGCTGGCGGCGGTTCTCACCTGTGTTGCCGAGTTCATGATTGAGTACCCCCACCTGGACGCTCACCCAGCTGCTGGTGTGCTCAAGACTGTGGCGTATCTGGGCACCTACATCGGTGGAGTCACCTTCAGCGGCTCACTGGTCGCCTATGGCAAACTTCAAGGTAACAGGTTTTTTTGTAGCATCTGTAGTACATAAGCACTAGAGCTGCACTATTATCACAAATGTTATGAAAAGCTCAATATGGTCAAAGGAAAAATGTGACAAAATGACATTATAAGGAAGTACTTACAAATGGCAAAAAGAAAGAAGGAGCTAAATGAAACGCTACATTAGATTGTGCAGCGATAATGTTTGTGATCGATCTCATTAGAGATGCTTTCACATAAAAATAATAATAATAAACTTTATTTATATATCACTTTTCTTAACAATGTTAAGAATGTGCTTTATAAAAATAAAACAAGACAAGGAATTTAAGTGATCACAACACTAAGATATTTGTAAAAAAGCAGCAAAGCAGTGATGACTTGGGTCTGTCACAGTCTTCACCAGCAGAGTGATCACATCAGCGATTACAGCACTTCAGTCTCATATTGTGACACAGTTAATTTAATTTTAACTGGATGTCTATCCACACACAGCAGGCTCACAGGGCATTTATGGACACAGCGGGCTTCTCCTGTTAATATTAAATACATGAAGAACTAAAAGTACCAGCCAACATCGTAAATAAATATAATAACTATCAGCATGTGAACCAGCTGCTGCACAAGTAGGTCTGTGTTTTCTAACATTTTGTAGGCTACTTTTAAAGTATGGCAATTATTATATAACATTAATTTACATTTTATTCAGAGATATTCTTTACATAAAATAGTATCAATAACTACAGCATATCTTAATAGAGACTTAACTGTGTCGGTTTCACTGTTCATTCTATGTCCATTATCACTAAAAGTGCATTTTAGTCTTTTTTTTTTGGATCAACCAATACATTCTTTAAAAAAGAGTCATATCTAGCAATGGGGTCAACCAACCTCACTAAGATAAAAGTTTCCGTCTCTTCCTTAGCACATTGTTCTTTTCTAAATTAAACTAAGACATTGATCGTTTACATGAAATGAAAACATGGCTGAACCAGATTTAGCAGGATGCTAATTTCCATCTGTAGTCCCACACATAACAAGTAGATGCAATAAATAAAATATAAATTGCAATACAGAATGCAGTAAATGCAGAGGCCTTGCATAATCAGAACACGAGCTACACTCTGCACAGTACAAAATACAATATGAAATGCTTGATAACTACATTATAAAGTGGCAAAGTTGGCAGCACATGTACCCACAAGTGTAACATCTAACTTATTCAGAGTTACTCAGAGTTTTCCTAAATCACTCCTAAGCCAGAACTCCTTGCTACAAGTTTTTCAGCAGAGTTAGGAGCTCTCTGAGAGGAGTCACAGAATGTTTGTGAATACAGAAAGATGCTTCTTGCTGCCTAAACTGAGCATGAGTGGCTTTTTATTGTGACCAGGCACACCTGTGCTGTTTAATCAACATCTCTATAGGACACACCTGTGGATGGATTATCATAGCAAAGGAGAAGTGCTGACATATACGGATTTAAGCAAAGTATCCCCTTTTTGTGTGCACAGAAAAGTTTGAGATCTTTTACTTCGACTTGTGAAAAATGCAAACGAAAACAAAAGTATTGTGTAAATATTTTTGATGAGTGCACATATAGATCGTGAATGTGACTTTGTCCTTTACGAGTCTGATCTTGTTCTTTATTTGACACAGACACACTAATATCTTTATAAACACGCTGAGCTTTGTGTCCTCTGGCGCTGATTGTCTCTTTCATCTGGTTAAAGCCAAAGATCCTCTGGTAAATCCAGGCCTGGACTGTAGGGAAGGTTTTGTGTGCATGTGTCAGCAGTCACTAATTTACATTGTAGTGTGACTGATCAAGAGGAACACATGAGAAGCTTTCTGGTAATTTGCTCCGGGGAGGGCCGGGCAGTGGCTGCGTGGCTGTGGTCGGTGCAGGGCTGCTGCCTGATTTGTGGATGGGAAAGACTCTGATCAGACAGCTGATTAGAGGCCTCCACAGTCCAGAGACACTCGACACTGCAGGGGGAAAAAAAAGCGTGTTTACAAGTTTTATCTTGTCAAATTGTTTCCATCTAGCCTTGTTAAACAGTTGGAATCATTTCTGGCTTCTCTGAAAATGTTTGTCGAAAATGTTTTTTGGGTTGCAGGCGTCTTGGACTCGGCTCCCCTGCTGTTGCCGGGGCGACATATGTTGAATGCCGGTCTGATGGCAGCATCAATGGGAGGCATGGTGCCCTTCATGCTCAGCTCCAGCTACGGCACTGGCATGGGCTGTTTGGTGGGAGTATCTGGGCTCTCCACCATTATGGTGAGTGTCAAAGATTCACTTAACTGAAGACAGGTGAAACAGAAAGTCTTAATAGTCCAGTCGTATTGGAGGCAACTCTGCCTCTGATCGGCTTGAGCTTGAAACATTGCGCATCCAATCATACTGAGAAAACACCACACTTGAAGTTCCCTGACAACACAGAAGCCAGTGAGTTCCAAAAACCTTATTTGCCCTTGCGATGAAGCTTTTTAAAGAAGCAAAGTCTGTATTTGCAGGAGGAGGGATGGATGTGCAGCTCAAACAAACACAGGACTTTCACCCAGAGGACTGGGGCTTGAGTCCTTTGTAAAACAAAAAGTCAACATGGAGTTGTTTTAATTCGGGGGCCTTTTTATGACTGTCAAGATCAACCACATACGACAGTGTTATATGATGTTAAAGCTAAAGTTTGATAATGTCAAGTTATCATAACAAAGACATTATTGGCTTGATTGCTCTCAAACTGTCATAACAAGACAAAACAACCCGTCGATGTCTTTGTGTTATGACAACTTGACATTAGCCAAGACGCATAACCTGTCAGTGTCTTTGTTATGACAACTAGATATTAATAGACATCTCAAACAGTGTCAACCTTCTTGTCATTAAGTGCCATTTGGTCAATTATGTCATCTGTTTTGAGGCAGTAATTAACATTCTTAAAGACTCCTTCATGTGTGTGACATGGTTATGACAGTCTCATTCACACCCCTTCAAACAAAGTGTCACAGACACTACGTTACACGTTTGTTGCACTCTTGAACCCTCATAGATTAGGTTGAACTATGAATATTGCATGTTGGTTTTAATCAGATTAATTGGCTCAGTTTTTTTTTGTTTTTTTTTAACTCTTTGTTTTATTTTTCCGCCCTCCTTACAGGGTGTAACTCTGACAGCAGCCATCGGGGGCGCTGACATGCCCGTGGTCATCACCGTGTTGAACAGCTACTCTGGATGGGCGCTCTGTGCCGAAGGCTTCTTGCTGGACAACAACCTCATGACGATTGTCGGAGCTCTGATTGGCTCCTCCGGTGCCATCCTCTCCTACATCATGTGTGTGGTGAGTAGACATACACACACATCCGGCCACATGTGTGAACCTTCACAGTCCAATGACCTGAGCCTGAGTTATTGTCCTCTTCTTCTCTTCTCAGGCTATGAACCGCTCCCTGCCCAATGTGATCCTGGGTGGGTACGGCACCACCTCCACCGCAGGCGGTAAGCCCATGGAGATCGTTGGCACTCACACGGAGGTCAACGTGGACCAGACCATCGACATCGTCAAAGAGGCCAACACCATCATCATCACACCAGGTACACTCTGGACTCTGTGTCCACCGGGTATTTATAAGGAATGTAATTTTCAACTTTGTGGCAAAATTGACATATTGACTCACTTACAAAGGGTTGGTTAAAAAAAGAACTTAATTTTACCTGCTAAAATAATCAGTTTATGTTATAGATGTGTGTTGCTGTGTGTTACAGTAAACAACATGACAGGTTAAATTCAATGTTCCTTTTTGTATTTTGTCTGCAAAAATGTCATAACAAAGATTGTTAAAAGAGTATTCCACGGCATTGCACTCTAGTAATATTGTTGGACTGACGATGGACAGTAAACAAAAGAAAGTGTCAAAATTGATGCAGTAGAACCAGAGATATCATCTTATTATTCCATGCATTCTTCTTCCTTGTCAACACCATGGATGTATTAAACACAGGATACTGGATGCACAGATGGTGCATATTCAGTCACATGAGAGGAGAGGAACACCAAAAAAAAGTTTCTAGATCCCAGGTTTACTTCCCAACTATGTGCTGACCTGTTTATCTGAGTTCCCACTCAGCCTAAAGACTTTACATTCTGATGCAGATATTTAAATAGCTTTTCTCAGCTCAAGGGAAGTTTTACAAATATAAAACCTCCATGGATCAAAAATTCACAATAGAAAGAATCATAATTGATCTTGTTTGCAGTGTGATGTGTCCTATCAACAGTTTTACAGACGTCTCTTTTATAACAGTGGATTACGGGCAAAATGCTTTTTGGGCCGCAGGGGAATTTTTTGTTGCAGTGCCTCAAGTGGTGACCGGGAAAAATTGGTAGCAAGGCTGAAAGGCAATGCAGTCCAGGTTCTTTAGGTATCCATGGTCAAAACTTGGCACCTACTGTATGTTACTCATAATACAGCTCGACTTAAGTCACTCAAATGTACAGATTCTGGTGTGTTATGCTAGTAGTGGCTAATGTAGCCTTGGGTGGCTAGCCTCAAGCAGACTACAGAGGTCAGGTAAGCTGACTTCTTTCTAACTCAACACTAACAAAATTGTTTCATATTCAAACTTGTGTTCTTGAGACCCAACTCGTGCTGGCTCAAGTGACATCACTTGAGGCAATTTAACTTTGTATCCCTTTGATACAGCAGGATTTACATAAATGTCGCTGCTGATCGAGTAACTCTGACACACCCACCAATCGATAAAACTTACCTCAAAGCCTGTTGCATACAGTTTCAAGGAAACGCGTCTGTCAGCCTGGAAACCAAATCTGAACACTGCACACGGTATTCAGATTGAACGTACCCCAGATTTCACACAGCTCCGTCTGAAGCCACAGAAATTCTTTATGCAGCCTTTTACCACATACACATTTGTACTTCCCAAGAACTGTAAACAGACTCGTGTAAGATTGATGGACTTCTCCTTTTCATTTCAGCTAAAGCCAGAAGGAAGTACATCAAAATATGATATGATACAACCTTGTTATATCCATATCTATTAATGTCTCACAAGATTTTGAAATAGTTTTATTTTGAATAGCTTCATGGACAAAAAGACTGCACAGTATTCAACATATGTACAAGGTTTGCAAATAGGTAAAGTTTTAATTTTTGTTGTTATCAGTGTAACTTCCAAAAAGTCAACTGCTGTTGTGGCAAGTCTGCCTTTTTTCAGTCATTTTGGCCAATTCAAGACAAGTCTGACCAGATTTTGGCAGTCATTTTAAATTACAGTTTGCATATACAGTAACAAAAGCTTCTCCAGAAAAGTGAAGGAACTCCTGGAAAACAAAAGACTGGATCCTTTGGGAGAGACAGGTGTAGAAAGATGTTTGGGTTGACATCAGAGCACAATTTTAATATCAGATTCTCATCACTGGACAGAGTTGATCCTCCTCTGCGCTCCAGCTGCAGCTCTTCAGATTTCAATCTGGATCAATAACATCAACGATCCCTCTCATCTGATTAACTTCACCTGACACAAAGGCTGCGCCTGACCGCTCTGCCAACATGTGGATCAGGAGTGTTTTCGCAGCAGATCCTGGAAAGTCAGAAGCTTTTAAAAATCATTTGAAAATGGATCTTGGACTGATTTGATATATGGTAGCAATTAATTAAAGTCAGAATATTGACGCGTGTGACCACAAGAGGGAGCAGTTTGTCCACAAATGATCCCACAGCCACCTGGTCTCATGTGTCGTTCATGCAGCGTATTAAGTGACTGTCAGTTTGTTAGAGAAGATTAAAGATGATGGGTTTGATTTGGAGCGTCAGATGATGACCACATCTTGATTTATTAAATAGAAAACTTGTCTCACAAATGAGTAGCTGTCGAGTGGCCTGACTGAGTAGGAGAGGAACCACTCTTGGATACTTGCTGTTGTTTTCCAGTGGCTCTGAACCAACGCAAGGACAGCTGTGTGGTCCAACATGCTGCTTTGATTAGAGAAACAGTGAAAAGTCATAAGAGCTATTGAGTCCAGACTCAGGACTTCTCCATGCGCTGTCAACAACAAAGCACGGCAGTGAGGAAACAGAAGGCTCCAGTCGTCTGGGGAATTAGGAGATACGGGTTTTGGGCGACTGGCTTCAAAAAACTCAATTAGGGTTAATGCTGAACTCTACAAGGTACCTGACCACCGGGGTTAAAGAGGGGTTACGCAGACCCGGGGAAAGGAGCTCTTTGCACGCAGGGGACCCAAATGAACACCACACATGCAAAAGTTTTCCTAAGAAAAATGTCTCTCAGACCAGTGAACCACTGTGATTTAATACAAAGGAGACTGTGGTGGATGAGGACATGGAGAGTGGGACAAAAGGAAGAATGAAGGGGAGAGGGGGAGTAACTGGATTTATTGTTATCGACCCCCTGTTGGATTGGCCACACTGTCAAACACAAATTCAGAATAGGAAATGGATGATAGACTCAAGTATCCAAGGAAGGAATCCAAAATCTCTACATACTAGTGAAATGAAGCTGATTAAATATATTTAAAGATTAAAATGGCGTTTTTAAGCCTATATTTCATGTTTTTTCTCTGTGGGTTTTTGTGTTTTTAGGTTGGGGTCTGTGTGCAGCAAAAGCCCAGTATCCAATCGCAGACATGGTGAAGATGCTGAGGGAGCAGGGCAAGACTGTCAGGTGAACGTCTGCTCTCATGCTCTTCATCTCATCTTTATAAACAAGATTACTGCTGTTGTTCCGTTTGCCCTGATATGGAAGCACATTCCCGCTAATGTGATGAAAACAAAAAAGATCCCGTGAGTCATTATTAAGAGAAACCATCTGGAAGAAATGAGTTGGTATCTCAAATATTTAAGTACTAAGTCATTATTTCGAGAAAGTTTCTCTTTCGTAATGACTTACGGCATCCTTTTTAATCCTTTTTATCACATTGACGGAAATGGGATTCCATGACCTGAGGATCCACACTCAAAGGAGTTTTTTTTTCAAATCTTTGTTAAACTAAGCAAAAACCCAACTCCTTAATTAATACCTGGACACAGGAGTATCTTTCTACCACATTTAATAAAGTACTTACTTAAACTTTATACTTACATACCACTACATTTCAGAGGTCCCTGTTGCACGTTTTACCCTTTATGTGAGAACCAGTGGTGAAATGTAACTAAGCACATTTACTCAAGTATGAGGTACTCATACTTCTACTTAACTACATCTTATCTACCCATTAAGCTGCCCAGCAGTTTATAAAGTAATTAAAGGCTCCACTTTTATCAGGCGCAACATTAAAGTGAGGTACACACTGATGCATCAATAATTGTAGTCCAAATATATGGTGCTTTAAGTAGATTTTGATGATAATACTTTTCCACTTTTCTACTTTTACTACTACTACTACTTCTACTTAAGTAAAAATAGCAATACTTCAGCGTAAAAATACTCAAGTCCTACATTAAAATTAAAATAGATAAAATAAAAACACTCATGGCAAAAATAGTTATTTTTTAGCTATAGATTTTACATAATAAACATTTGATAAATTTTATAAACATGGCGCACTGTTATAGATCAAACTACCAACAATATATGAAGTAGTGCATAGTAGCTTCATCTCCACCAGTTAAATGAAAATGCTACTTACACGAATACATCAGTAATGAGTATGATACTGTTACAGGTCCAGTGTCTTTATTAGAGTTCAAGTTATCTGTTGGCGGTATATAATATACACAGTTATGTTTTCATTAGTGTATAATCACCTGAAAGTAAGAACTGTTGCATTTTCGTTAAGTTAGAATGAAACATTTATGTCTACAGAGGGTGTGCGTCCTCTTCCATGGAGGCCGCCATGTTTCTACAGTAGCCCAGAATGGACAAACCACACACTGGCACTAGATACGGACTTGTGTGTTTTGTTTGAGTTTTGTGATTACCGTAGGTTCTCCTGCATGCTTGGAAGGGGAGAGTGAGACGACGTGTTTGCAATCTGCAAGCTCACCACTAGATGCCACTAAATCCTAAACACTGGTCCTTTAAGTATGACTAAAGGTTTTTTTTTCCATGTGAACAATAAATTTGATCTTTTTTTTTAGAAAGAGATGGGTGCATACATACTTGTGGCACCACAGGAATGAGGCTGCATTGATCAGGGAGCTGTGAGTTTTCACTAAGTTGTAATATTTTGCCTCCATCTCAATCAGGTTTGGTATCCACCCTGTTGCTGGTCGTATGCCCGGCCAGCTGAATGTGCTCCTGGCTGAGGCTGGCGTTCCCTACGACGTGGTCCTGGAGATGGATGAGATCAATGATGACTTCCCAGGTAAACTTTTTAAAAATGCTTCCACAGAGAGCTGTTTACAGCTTCATGGTTTGTCACTTTGGCAGGACAGTGCCGGATAATAAAACCAGATCAATGATGTGTCATAATCACTTCCCCCTTTCATCTGCGCTTGGAACGGCCTCGTGTTGTCTTGATATTTAGACGTGCCATGTTATCAGGGCAACAGCCTTGTTTTCTTAGCAACCAGGCATGCAGTCTGAGACACATGGTTCTGTTTATGACAGAGGGAGATAAGTGTGGTGCCGGGGAACCCAATAACATTAGTCAGGATAATTGCAGAGCGGTTTGCTTGCGGTTTTTGTGATCATCTGTCTCGTATGTGACTGTCTATGGCCCACAGAGACTGACTTGACACTGGTCATTGGAGCCAACGACACTGTGAATTCTGCAGCACAGGAAGATCCAAACTCGATTATTGCCGGCATGCCCGTCCTGGAGGTGTGGAAGTCTAAACAGGTGGGTCCAAAATCTCCTTCTTTTGTATTTCTGGACCAACAATATCACAGCATTTTAGCTGCGTGACCATATAAACTCATTTAAACATTCCTCTAGGTGATTGTGATGAAGCGTACCCTTGGTGTGGGCTACGCTGCAGTGGATAACCCCATCTTCTACAAGCCCAACACATCCATGCTGCTGGGAGATGCCAAGAAGACATGTGACAGCCTGCAGGCCAAGATCAGAGAGACCTTCTACTAATGACCCCTGATGAGCTCACCGTCATGGACAGTAGTTCTCACATACAGATAATATATTTCCAGCATTGGTTTTCAGTATATATATTTTGGAGAACAGATATAATGGGTCTGAGACAAATGTGATTCATAACAAAAGGTGCCCACGATTCATGAGATGATTTTTTTTGAAAATATGGGTCATGAATAACTCAAACACAAATGTGTAATGATTTGTAAATAAAAATATTTAAACATGTATGATTTTTTTTTTTTTTTACATTTTTCTTGCACACTATTACATTTTATATTTTATGACTGAAGTAATAGGCAGCTTATGCTCACTGTAATTTAAAGGGATAGTTCACTCACCGTCATGCCACTCAAAGGCCAGGTTTAGCTTTTTAGTCTACAAAACACTGCTGGTGTTAAGCGCTGCAGAATCTCCCAAACAACTGACGAGTGAGTGGTGACCAGTTTTCAAACGTAAAAAAATACACTGAATAACCAAGTCTCCTAAACCCTCAACATGCTAAGTTGACTTGAAAGATGTCATTTGCACCATGTTTTTAGCCTAAATCGTCACTGTAGATCCTTAGCTTGGAGCCACGTTCATGTGCGCGTGCACACTGTCTGAACTGTCTGTGTGATTCTGTGACCGTGCAAGTGAACAGCATGTCGGGGCTTTAGGAGATTATGCCAGATGAGCAGTATGGAGGCATTTTATTTTATTTATTTATTTTTGTGTGGGTTGGTTTCTTTTTTCCATTTGAAAACGGGTCACCGTTTATTTTGTTTGGGAGATTATGCAATGTTGTTTTCCTCTGAAACTCCAGCAGTGGTTTGTGGACTAAAAAACCTAAACCCGACCTTCAGTCGGCATGAGGGTGAGTAGATAATGACTGAATTTTAATTTTCATTCAACTATCCCTTTAATCGGTTAGAGGTGAAGGAGCAAAAACAAAATGCTCTAGATTCTCAAACTGTGGAATTCAAGCTCCCTTTAGTGGTACACCGAGGAATCTCGGAAAATTTTATAAATGAAATAAATTAATTTAGAAATGTTTGATCAAAATACTACATTTTGTAGTATTTTTTTAAATTAACCCTTCAAATGAGAACGCTTAAACCATGAAATTGCTGAAATGTAACTAAAAATAAGTTTTGACTTTCCTGCAATATTTTTGTTTCTCAATCTGCCTGCTAGTCATGTTGTAGTGCACGCATACGTCATCCATGATGAGTGACAAGCTAAACTGTGAAGGCAAGATAGTGAGTGGAGGTTAAATAAAGGAGACTGAAAGTTAATGTGTGTGAGAGGGGCTGCTACTTTCGGTGTATGAGAGCTGTGCAGAAGAGTTTTAGTGACAGTTCTAGTGTTAGCCCATCAGTCAACAATAAATAATCTTACAAGGAACAAACCTGCCTCCTGTACAAATAGTGTAAAGCTATTCTACTTAATATTAAAGTCAGTCATGATGGTGATACTTAAGAGAGCTCAGTATTTTCTGAGGTACTACATGGTGTGAAAAGTTTGAAAAACACTGCCCTAAAGGACTGATTTAAAGGGATAGTTCACCCCAGAATCAAAAATATATATCTTTTCTCTTACCTGCTATTTATTCATCTAGATTGTTGGGCTGTAGAGATGACTGTCTTCTCTCCAATATAATGGAACTAGATGGCACTCTGCTCGAGCAGTTTCATGTAGGAGGTTTTTTTCTTTCTGCTGAGCTACACCCACCAACTGTATTCCCATGCAGAAGAATGTGTGCATCTACTCATGGATGAGAGGTTACAGCACAGCTGAGGAGGGCGCCATTAATGTTTGTATGTTCAGTGCTGTCATAAGGATGAGCCGCTTGTCCATCAGTAGATGCACACTTCCTTTTGCGCGGTGTTACGGTTGGTGGACGGTAAAAAGAAAATCGTTCGTAAGTGAACCGGGTCATGATTTCTGGAAAGACACATTGCTGCTGAGTTTTTCCAAACTATTTTTTGGCGCTTTGAACATCACAAGCAGATTGCCATCAAGTTCCATTATATTTGAGAGAGGGCAGACGTCTCTACAGCCTCCAAAACATGACAACTCACACCAAAACAATCTAAATGGATAAATAGCACTTTGGGGTGAACTGTGACTTAGGTTCACAAAATATGTCAAACTCTCATGCTGTTCCCTGTCTGATGAAATACGATCATTTTCAACATTTTGAATTCAGTTTATCTTGGAGGCCCATGTGAGCAAAAGCAGTAGTGTTTCCATCGTAATAGCCAAAAAATATCATATCAAAAATAAGATCATCTAAATAAAAATCTCCCCCTTCTTCTCTTTAACTGTCTAATATATTACTCACTCTAAGTTTGCCTGCGAGAATGTAAACACAGGCAGTTTCATCTGACCCAACACCAGGCATTAAGAACTTCTGTGGGTCATATATATTCAAGAATTTCCTTCAGGATTAATAAAGTTCTATCTCATCTCTTATCTTAGAAGCATTAATATTAAATTGAGAGTGAATCACTACCAGTTAAAACTCCTCAGACTGAACTGTTTTTGTTCCTTTTACTTTGCAGACTTTCTTTAATTTTTCATAACCGTTATCCTGTAGCTGTTGTCTTGTGGTAAATGTAGAATTTTGATTTCAGAGTTACATTTCTTGTACTTAGTCATTTATCAAACATATCGCATTCATGTCTAGCAACTGTAAACCCGTTTTTATTGCATATTCTTATACAAACAGATGTCACAGTATCCCTTACAAAATAAAATATCACTCTGTCACAAAATAAAACCGGGCTTCCATGTGAATCTACTCTTCAGCTACAGTTCATAACAGTCTCTTGTAGCTGATTTCAGTTATTCCTCTCAGCATTTTCCGGCAGAAGTCTTTGCTTTGTTGACGACTGAGTGCAGGTAGGAGTAGAAGAAGAGAAGGTTATCGTACTCTCCGTTGTATTCTTGAGCAAGGCAAAGCTCATGGAAGTCTTTGAGGAAATAATAAATAGCCTCGATGGTAGCCAAGTAGGTGTCTGGTTTGCCCTTCTGACGGCGCCAGAAACATGTTTTCCTCGTCTTCAGCTCTACCTGGAGAAGATCTAGGCGAGAACACATGTCCGTCAGAAAACAATGAGTGAGATCATGTTAAGAAAGCACTGTGGGTGAAGTAAATGTGCCCCTAATAATCGCCAGAAGTCAGAGCTCTTTGAAAAGCAGCAGAAATGCAATCTTTGATGATTACCTTGCAGTCTCTCGTCTGTGCTGATCTTGTTGGTCTGGTTCCACGTGCTGTCGATGAAGACCACCCTCTGGAGGGGATACACCCTTGACTCCGAGCCTTTCGTTTCATCTGGGGTCCCTGACTCAGGGCTCTCTGAAGTGTGTGTGGCACCTTGATCTTCCTCACTTTTCAGCCTCTTTACGCGGGGTTCATCAAAGAGGTAATGTGACTTGCTGTCAGCTCGGTCATGCAGACGCTGCATCATGTCTTGAACTGGGACAGACCCCGGACCAGGGAACACCAACACCACCTGGAGAGGACAGAGAGATGAAACAGATTCAGAGCGGAACACGATCATGCAAACCAAGACTAGAGTACAAAAAATGTGTTTCTGTCTAAGATATGCTGCTTCTACAGCGTGGTCATTTATGTACGGCTACATTTCAGAAAGAGAGGAATACAATTTGACAGGAGAAAGCATAAAGTTAAAAAAAGGAAAACTTGCGGTCATTAAAATACCTAAATTAGATGGGAAGGCAAGAGGAAACATTCAAAGTTTGAAGCTGTCAGATATAATAAACATACATGGCTTGTGCACTAAAGCCACTGTAATTCTGTAAGTCAAGTCAAATTACACTATGTGATTATGCCTGATATAATCAGTGCTATGAAATGTAAACTTGTCAAGCATGAAATATAAAAATGCAGCAACTGACTCGATCTTTTTAATCTATTACAGATTCTAATCTTTTCGTTATAAAGTTGTATACAGTATAACAATCAAAATCTAAAATTAGTGATCTATGTAAAAATAAGAATGTATAATGCACGAAAAGAGACATTTACTTCAACAACTGTGAATTTAGAGGATGACAGACACGACACACGTCATTTTATGTTAAGAATGTGTAATTAAATTGTTTCCTTTGTTCAGATATTAACATTGTCTCTTTTTTCTACTCCCATGCCCATTATGTGTTAGCATTGAGCTAATGGAATAAATGCTAGTTATTTATAAAAATCAATTCAGCAATCAAAGACTTTGATTCAGGGATCGCAAAACACTTAAGTTATGTTACTTCTGTGAAATGATTTTTTTTCTCCCAGCCCTTAGAGCAGGGGCCAGCAACCTGCGGCTCCAGAGCTGCACGCAGCTTTTCGTTTCTCATTGTTGTAGGCCTATTGTGATAGTAATTACATTCTCCTGTTGTAAAAATATACACGCATACTGATACACATAATAAAAAATGTATTTGTTAAATAAAATGTGCGTTTACTCTACTGTACATCTACAGCTCAGTGCTTTTTTCCTCTGAACTTTGCTAGTGAATAGGAAAGTCTCACAGGGAAATACAGAATTTGACAGTTGTGTTGAGTGACAGATTTTTTTCTTTTTTGGACAAAAATGGCTCTTCTGATAATAAAGGCTGTAGACCCCTGATCTACACCCAGTGTTTGGTTTGTCTGTTCTGGGCTACTGTCCTGGTAAACATGGTAATAAAAGCACGATTCTTATTTTCAGACAATTATACACTAATGAAAACATAATAATGAATATTATATTACATTTCTGACATTCTGACAATGTATTACACACTGGACCTTTAAATAAACTAAAAACATAAAAAAACAACTAACCTTGTCCTTTTCAAAGTCAGGTATGCAGGGGTAAGTGTATATGGTGACGTCACTGGGTGCGAGGATCTTGGCGTGGATTGCAGTGCTCTTTCCATCTGTCTCATTGGGATGCTTGATGATGTCTATCTTCACAGGGAGCTGTACACAGCATACAATATGTAGAGTCAGGTCCAGAAGACGGTTACATTTCAACCACACCATCAGCAAAATTTCATAGAGCTTACATAAAAGACGGGACACAACATTTTCCACCACATTAGGATACTTCTGTTGCAGCCATTCCCTAGCTAAAGGCCTCTGTTAAAAGAACAATCAAGTGAGTCCTAACCTCTCACTGACCTTGATTAAGGGGATTTCTTTCAGGGTGACGCCCACTAATGAGCAGCATGTGTAGCAGAAGAACATCCTTGATCCTCCACATTTAGAGCATTTCAACCTGCCCCTCTGCTGCGCTTCCTCAAGCACTGCATGTGATGCCAATTTTAGACCTTGGAGAGGCTGCTTGGCGAGCTCATGAGCGTCTGATGAATCACTAGAGACTGTTGTTTTGTCACGGCAACTAGGATGGAGACGCTGGTCTTGATCCAGGCTACTCATGCTTGCTCTTTAAATGTTGACAGACCAGTGCTGGAGTATGTGGGTCTCACATTCATAGCTGAACAACAATGACAAAAACAAACGAAGCATACGTTAGCAGGCAGAAATAATCCATAACAGAGTGCAATAATGTGGAAAAACTATTAAACAAAGCTAGTGGTTGTCATTAAAAAGGTCAAACAGGAGTCTTTTTCAGACAAATGAGTTGAACTGAGTTGGGACATATTGGGTATATTAATGTAACATCAATATTGTGATGACACTGGATCATGTTTCAGCAGTTTTATTGTGTGCATGGTAGGGGTCAACCAATTATTGGATCCCCTATTCAGCAATTTACGATGGTCATGAATGAATCTATTTTTTAAATCTGACTTCCGATAAGATGTAATTTACAAATGCACTGCTTTGCCTGTGATGTAGCCACCTCTCTCTCTCTGTTGTTACCATTCTGTGGTCTCACTAAATGTCCCATCCACAACACTATCTGATTGGTTACATGTCACGAGTTATAGCCTATCAACACTGGAAGCTGCTGTGCTACTGACAGGCAGGCAGGAGGGACAGGAGAATGAATTTGCAGACTGGAACAGCTCTGTTTAGTGAGAAGAGCTGTGATTCAAAGGTATGGGAGCAGATATATCCCAAAGTTACAAACATCAAAATTAGGGCTGCACAATATGGAAATAAAAATCATATTGCGATTACTTTTGACAGATTGTGATTGTTATGATTCATTATTTATGAAAAAAAAAAAGAAATCTTAATGATGTGACATTTGTTGGGGTCTGCTCCATACAAACATTTTCTTACATCTAGGGAATAAGATTTGTATTACACTTTTGATAATATTTTGATTAACTGCGCAGCCCTTATCACAATCCTCTACACTGAAGTTACAAAAAAAACAAAAACAAAACAAAAAAACAAAAAAAACACAATCAAACCACTTTGTTGCAGTGGTGATGTGATAATAGAATTTATTTGTGACACTAACATTTTCAATTTGACTGCAAATGTATATTTGTTCCAAATATTGGTTATCAATTTACATAATAAATAAAGGAAACCTTTACTGCAATTACTGTTTTTTATTATTCAAAGTCATACAATTTTCGGAACTTATTTGATAGTTCAACAATATGAAGTTATCAAAAATGGTCTTTGTGTTTATATCCATATCTATTACTCTAATGATATTTTCTGACATCACGTTAGCTATTCTAGTTGATATGAAGGCATCAATATTCGCACTGAAAATAGTGTCACAGTATGATTAGAGGTCAAATAAACTCATGATTAATGTTGTCACTATCGACCAACTTAACTGAGAGCAAGGTTTGAGAAAACAGGAAATACAATAACTTTGAAGAGGGAGGGACTTGTTTCACCACAGCATTTACCCTGATTCAGATCAGTCCATCAGCTGTATGACTTTTACCACTTGATAAAGTCAGCATACAAACTGTTGCGTGACACTTTTTACATGGAGATTAATTCCTAATGTTAGACAGTCTGCGTGACAAAGCTAGTGAATGAATGACGAGTGAGCTAAACACATGTGATCACCCACAACTCAGTAAATAGCATCAAGAGCAAAACATGCAGAACGCTACACTGCATCTTTATGTGCATCTCTTCTCCTTAGCTCAGTGAGATCTGACTATAGACTACGTTATATACTGTACATATATCCCCGTTTACACACTGTAGCTGAAGTTAACAGTAACATACAGTCAACATTACCTGATTCATGCTAGTGAAGCTAACGCTAGCTCCTGTTAGCAAGCTTGGTACACGCTAAGCATCTGTAGCTTCGGCTACTAGCAAATCATACTGGTTATTTAGATTATCTAATGGCAAAATAATAGCAAAACGTTTGCTGGTATGGTTTAAATGAGTTGTAAGCAACACGCTGTCTTAGTCACAACACAAAAACGTGTCCACCGGTATGTAACGTGATGTCCAACAGCTTGAACGTCTTCTTCTACGCCGGAAATGCTGTTCCGCACGGAGGAAACAGTTCTTTTCCCAGTTACCCGTTGCTAAGCGACGAATTTCGAACGTGTGCTGTTGGGTAGCGACCTTACCTGCCAATGGTGGACAGTTAATGTACTGCAGAAAATGTGTGTTAATTTTAGGTAAGATGGCAAATATGGTAGGAAGTTACTTAACGTTACAGCTCATTTAACGTTCCAAAAAGTTACTGTTAATGTAAACCGAGGACCCAGAGTCGGTTATTTAAATAAACCGCGACGTTTAAGCTGGTTTAAAGTGAGTTATATAGGTAAGTAGTGATAGCGTTTAAATTGGCTAAGTAACCGTTATGGAAGTTTTCCGTCAATGATGATACCTAGACTTAAATGGTGGTTCCATTAAGTAGCTAAAGTTAGTATTATTAGCTTTTTTTGTGGTGGTGGTGGTGGTGGTGGTAACAAGAACCCCAGGTTTTGTCATGCAATAAAAATGCTGAAAAAATGTTATCTAACGTTATAACTTTGCTTTGGCTTGGGCGATATACGTTACCTGAAAAAACTATACTCTAGAGTACTCTAGAGGGTGGAAGGTGATAATATGAGTTTGTTGTATTATTGCTGGGCTGGGATTTTTGGGAAAATATCTCAATATCAATATTGCAGCAATATTTTAGGGAAGACTGTTGGTGCTGGTGTTCACAAAGTTTTAACTTAACCCAATGAGATTTTTTAATACATAATCATCAGTGGGTATAGTAAGTGGTATAAAAGCATAAAGTTCTGAAACAAACAAAATCAGGAAAAGGCAACACTTATGCCATATCACAATATAACGATATCCAAAATCTATCATGATAACTAGTCTCATATCACAATATGATATAATTTTCATATATTGACCAGCCCTAAATTAGCTTGTGTCCTGGTATACATTTTCATTTAATGAAAGGCATTATTCTTAAATAATTTTAAACAAAACAAAGATGTAAATTAACGGACGCTTACTTCATTTTCCAAGGATTTCTGTGAGGGCTACACAGTTAATCAAAACATTATTGACATCACAGTATGGCCAAGTACAATATCTAAATCGCAGAAGCTGTAATTTTAGGAAAGACAATGGAAAAATGACAACATTATAATGACTATTGCTGCAGAGATGTCCTGCCTTACAAATCTGGTTCTGTAGATTTAAGCACACACCCCCAACAAATGTCATATCATCATGATTTTTTTTTCAGTAAAAAATGAAAATTATGATGCAAAGCGGATCGTTCAACACTATTTGTGAAACATATCACAATCACAGTTGTAATGTCTGTAAAAAATAATTGCAATCTGATTTTTTTTTTTTTTTTTTTTTTTTTTACCATATCATGTGGCCCTAATTTCTGTCCTCTCAAGTGTTTTGTTTCAAACATCGTAAATAGCTGATCAATAAAACACAAAACTCTTGAAGCCTCTCTTTTAAAAGCTTTTGCTCTGGACTTTTATAGTGTTTCCACTTTTTAACACACTCCCTTCCCCACAGAAAATATCTGCCTGTGAATATTGTTTTATCTTTGTTTTTTAATGAGCCACAGTACATAAAAGTCATGAAGTACATTAAAGCAGTCCTTAACCAGCTGACATTCTCCCCGCAAGCTACAACTGTTCAAGATTAACTTGAGTTAATTTCCTTGAGACTTTCTGGGAATCCCGGTCCTTTTATGATGGTACTTTTTGTAGTGTCATTTCTTGTTCTGTTGACACAATTCTGAATTAATGTTTTTCACTATAGCTTGGCTCCAGATGCCTGAATTCAAATATCAAATAGTCAAATATAATAGTAATCAGTGTATTTATTATGATTTGTTTTCACTCTACTACAATGGACATTTCATTCTAATCTATGAAGCTGGTGCCAAGTCATGTTGCATTAGCAAAATTCAACAGATAATATTTCCCCACTATGGCAGATCAAAACCTGAAAGGTTAGTTGAGGGGAAACTAGTCAAAAATAATAATATGCATTTGTCTTGTTCAAAGCCAGATGTGCTTGGTGTGATGTAAAACAGATTGTTTTATATAAGATTTCAAAGATACCTGAGCTGTCACACTTTTTATGAAACAGACAATCTCACGCAGACTCGCATGGCAAACAGATGTGTATTGAATGAGACCTTCCGGTGTGATATTAGATTCCAGATAATCAGAAATGTGCCATATGTGTACTGTGTGCCAGGTTGCTTTCACTATCATGGCAGTGAACCATAGCTTATCAATATCGGTCATATTAATCACACCAGTCTTTCCTGTCAACCCTGTAAGGCTGTGATGCTCAACATCAAGGAGCCTGTCTCTGTGTCTTCTCTCTACAATATGGGGCCATGCTTTAAGACATCATCTGGTGGATCTTCCTTCACAGTTTCGGGGTGATTCTGCTCTCGAAAACCTAAGTGAATGTTTTTAATGTGCAGCTTTACTTTCCATAGACATGACTTCCTGATTATGTTTTGCTTTTGTCTTTTGGTCTTGCTCTGTTATTGCCTTTGGCATCAAATTGTCACATAGCAAGACACAACAATGTCACGGTTGGATGCATCCACCTGCGTCAAATATGAATGAATTGACTGTTCCTGACATGTCGTATCGTTTAAATTAATTCATTGTCATTCATTGTTTAGTCTAACACAGAGGAATGAGAAAATAAACTGTCTGACTGCATTTCAGCAGTGTTTTTCTTTCTGTTGACTAGAGCCAGACAGATATATCGGTCAGCTTATGTCATCAGCCCAATATTGGCCCAGCACAGTTATCTTGGTCTGTATCACTACTGGCGTACATGTTGCCCAATATTTTTTACAGAACATAAAGCTGATTGTTTTTAGTTTTTATTTTTATAGGCAGCATTTTATGTTTACTTGACCCTTTTTCTTATTTCAGGTTTTTCTATATATGTTTTTTTGCTTATAGATATTTACAATTATTAAAAATTCCAGTTGAAGTTTACTTTTTCAGCGCCCTAGTGTCATTTTGGATTATATACATATTACTCCCTTATGTGTTCCCCACAAATCCATTATTGATCAGGGTGTACTGTTGACAGCAGTCTAGATTAAAAGAAAATTAAAAGAAAACTGTTACTGATAAATTGTGTTTGTCTGTATTCCATGCTGTTGCCACTTCTATTCAGTCAGAGAAATGAAAATAAAATATTTGAAATGTCTTTCAGGTGTATCCAGGCTGCTTGGCTCGAGCACTCGATATTGCATTTTATTGAGCATTCCCTGAATCAAAAGAGGGACTGGATAACAGCTCAACAGATGCATTTCAGACGTGGTGAACTTATGGATCTCAGGTAACCACACTGATGATACTACAGTGCTGCTCAGTCTTTCCCTATTTGACATAGTGTGAATTTTTGATCAGTTGCATGGTGTGCTCCTCAGGTATGAAGCCCAAACTCTTCCTGGCAGAAAAGGAACTTCAGTTGGCTCACTACAGCAGCTGGAGAGGAATAGAACGAGAGGAACCCTGCTTATGGTGAGAAATATATTTTTGCACGCTATGTGTCAAGATAACCTAACCCAGTGCAATTTGTAAAAAAGACAGAGGGGAGGCATTTTCCTAACTAAAATTTTATTTGTTATGATATAGGCACAGGCTTATTGTGACTTTTACTGTGCATTTTTCAGCACAAAAACAAAAGCTTTGTTGCTGTTTGAGACCAGTATTTCCATAGCTAGATCACACCAGCTAACATTTATACTAAGTTATTATTGGTTATACAGTATGAACAGTTAACTTGGCAGTGGCAGGGAGCAATATGGAGCTGGATTTATTGTGCCATTGGCTTATCAACTTGCACCTTTTACTGCCGTTTTAGGAAATACAAAAGACACGTATACTCACTAGGGATAAAAAATTAAAAGGAAAGTTCGCACCAAAATCAAAAATAAATATTTTCCCTCTGGCCTGTAGTGCTACTTATCCATCTTGATTTTTCTGGTGTGAGTCGCAGAGGTTTGGAGATATCAACTGTAGAGATGTCTGTCTTCTCTCTAGTATAATGTGACTAAATGGCACTTGGCTTGTGGTCCTCAACGCACCAAAGGAGTACATTTGAAAAATTTAAAACCAGATCCAGAAATCATGACTCTGTTACTCAAGATAATTCACAGACTTTGTTGTGAGCAGTGTTTGTGTAGAAACTACTTTCTTTCTAGTAGAAAGAAAGTATATCTACATATATCTACAATATCTACAGAACTAGGCAACTCGAATCAAAACAGTGCAGATGGATAAACAGCACCACAGGTCAGAGGAAAATATGTGTTTTTGATTTTGGGGTGAACTGTTCCTTTATTTTTTTTTATCCCCAGTGGGGATACATGCTATTCTTACTTCAGGTTAAACTGAATAAATTTAAATGCATTTCCTGTGTGCAGCAGTTGCAAGTTGAAAAGCCATAGAAGTAAACCTAATTTCATTTAAATATTTAAAGGATCTATTCACACAAATGGAAAAAACTGTTGGTGTCAAGCCATGGAAATAGTTTTGGTTTTACTTGCAAAGGTTTTGAGACATCCAGCACAATGGGCGTAATGTGCTGATCAAAACACTGAAAAATTACATTTGAAAGACTCAATACCAGCATGTCCTTCCAACAACAATGTCCCTGTTTCTGTGGATAATACACAGACCCTGCTGTCAGTAGTTATCATTGGGACTATTTATTTGGTAGAATGTAGTTTCAATCCAGTAACCATAATTTATCAGCGGGGGTTCAAACATTTTGTTGACCAATTCCTTCTTTAATACAAAAGTTGCTGAGATTTCATGTTCTCAAAGTAGGCAGTGTGTATTCAAGGAGTTATGCTTCCAGGCCCCCCAAAATAACCACTGACCACTGTGCACTTATTGATTTTCTCTGCATCCGGAAGACAGTGGGAGCCTCAAACTCTGAAAAAATGTCAGCACTGTTTGTGGAGTTGGCAATATTTTTTGTTAAACAGATGAGGAACCTAAGTATTAGACACAAAAACAAATGTTAATGCAATATTATGAAACAATAGATATCAGCATTTGTCAGCATTTTACAACCAAACAACACTCTTATTTTACAGCCAACCTGAAAAGAATTTCAGGTTGGTAGAATCACATTCTGCATTTAAAACCATAGCAACACCTTTCTGGAAGGAGTGTGATGTAACGAGTCCTTGTTTGAGATGGTCACATGATTTTTGGTGTGGTGAAGTGAGGCATCAAAACATCTCGCTGTGATACCTCTGCCTTGACAGGTCGTCCCAGTGTTGAGTATTCTGCTTCCAGCTCAACATATCTACCTCTAATGCACACAGCCTGTCCTGTCCCTTTCTTACTCGAACAAATACATTTAGTAATTCCTCGTAAGGGCTTTAACCATGGAAAACTGATTTGAAGGCAGACAGATTCATGACAGGTCCGAGTTGTGTTACTTACCAAGTGTAGAGACATGTGTGACTCATTTGCTGTGGACCTTTTGTGAAACTTGCAAATGAAAAGTTGTTTTGCATCTTTGAGGCAATGGAGCACTTCAATTCTATGGATGTAAAACTGCAATGAAAGTTGAGACATAAACAGATTAGGTGTATATGAGCAGGATTAAGTGGCTTTTTGAACTAAATTTATGGGAACAAATCAACTTATTTTACTTTCCAAAGTATTTGTTTGAAAGTGAGGAACTTGTACATTTTTAAAAAATATATTCATCCTTGATTTCTGCCTGGTTCCTACCAGCCAGATTATTTAAAAACTGTGATGTTGGGGGCAGGGGTTGGGGTAGGCAGACACTCCAAGGAGATGCCTAAGATAGTTTTGAGTAGCAAAAGTGTTTTTTGCAAGCACACACAAAAAAGGCTAATTCACTTTCTGGTCAAGAGTCAGATGAAAAGATTGATATTGCTTTCATCCGTACAGCAAATATGTTTATGTTTATGTTTAATTTTGTTTAATTGACGAGTGGGTAGGATTTAGTGGCAACTAGCTGCGAACTTGCAGATTGGAAACACTTCGCCTCATCCTCCACTTCCTGGCATGTAGCAGAACCTACAACAACCATGAAACTCGCAAAAAAAGTGAAAGGCCATATCTAGAGCCAGTGTTTGGTTTGTCTGCTCTTGGCTACTGTAAAAACATGGAATAGCAACATGCTATTGACTCTGTAGAAGACCTGATCTCTCTGTAGATATGAACAGCTCACCCTGAGCTAACAAAAACACAGTAGCTACATTTAATGGTTTACATGGATGTTAAATAAAGGGATCTGATAACAGATGTTTACATGCCCCAAAGCATTAGCAGGAATATCATTTTTTTGACATGTGCAAACTGGTTCCACCTGATGTGAAGCATCTAATCTACCAGAAAGATAACAGAAGAAGAAGGAGGAGGCGAAGAAGAAGAAGAGGTGATTCCGTTTGCCCACTGCCACTAAACAAAGAAGAGGAAGTGTTTCCCACCCGGAAATTTTCAAGATGGACCCACTCCATATGTCCATGTGTCTTTAAATCTTTTAAGGTTTCTAACAGAAAAGTATCCGCCACTGACCACCAGTTCTGTTTTTCTACTGTCATGTTTCTGACAGTACACAATTGGATTAAGTGTTTACATGGTCAATATTTTCCTATTGAATGGATTATCAGAGGTTTACACCACTCAGCCCGATCGAAAATTCCTTCCGGTCCGGTAGTATCAGGCCAGTCTCTTCTGAGTAAAGTGTTTGAATGAAGCAATTTCATTCTGATTGGGCTATTATTCTGATTATTTGTAGAATATTAGGGTCAATGCAGCAAATAATTCTTATTTTAGGGCGATCATACCCTAATGAAAACATAGTTATAAATATTGTATTCTATTTCGGCCATTTTCTTCCAACAAATCCTTGCTTGCTGGAGTCTGAGAAAGTTTTAAAATCATGACTAAATTAACGGATGTATATCTGGCATTTCAGGCTGTGCATGTGAATCTGTTTCTGTGGAAGACGTTTGTCTTTGTTGACAATGAAACAATCATCCCACATGAGCCAACTCATGAATAGACGCTCATTTCAACACCAAAAATGGCCTTACTTGTGGAGTTTACTCCGATGTTTGGTCAACTTTTATAAATATGATGTTGGCTAGAACACAATCTCTAATGTGCATATGGCAAAACACCAGAGAGTCATTAATATTATATTTAAAAACACTGAGAGACTCTATACCATTTCACTGAACTTGCACTGCGATGACTTGGGTCATGAACATCAGATATTGAGTTCTGCAATCTTCAACAGGTAGTACACTTGGACTCTTTTAGACGTGTTCATGTTTAAACATGTTTAAAGGGACAGATCATCTTCAAATCAAAATACATACTTTTCCTCTTACTTGTAGTGCCATTTATCCATCTAGTTTTGGTGTAAGTTATCAAGTTTGGGAGATACTGGTTTTCTTTCTACGCTATCTTTCTATGATAAAAAGAAAATAGGTCCGAGATGAAACTGCTCACAACAAGGTCTGTATCTTGAGTAACAAGGTTTTGATATGTGGAAAGAGACACTGTTGTAGAGTTTTTCAAACATATTTTTTGGCACCATGAGTGCCACATGTCATCTACTAGCCGAGCGTCATCTACTTTTATTATATTCGAGAGAAGGCAGCTGTCTCTATGGCCAGTATCTTCAGAATTCACTCCAAAACTATTTAGATGGATAAATAGCACTACAGATCAAAGGAGAAGGAAAACATTTGGAAGAATTCCAGCTGTTAAACAGTATTTTTTACTCCTGTAGTGTGCTGTAATTGGGCATTTGCGTTTTTTCGTTGTATTTGTTGGTGATCCACAATAGTTTCCCAATATGCCTTAGTTGAAATAGCCCTTGAAAGTCAGGCAGTTGTCTTTTTCTACTTCAGTTTCATGGTGGACCTAGTGGTGACTGAATAGCTAAATGGTCTTTCAGTCGTATTTGTTGTAGGTGATTATAAACATCTTCTTTTAATCATAGCCTATTATCTCTCTGTATGGATTTAATTCAGTGTCAGGGAAAAGTGCGATATTGTGGTGAGCTGCTTGAGGTCCTGACCCTCTTTCACAACGATCTGGTGTTCTGGGGGTTCCGTACGAAGGTCTGCAAACAAAGAATTCCCCATGTTGCATAACCACAGATTTCCTCAGGGGAAATGAAGGTTTATGGCCCTGAAATGTATCATTTCAGCCCCGTGCTCCCCCTCCCCACTCAGGGCCTCCCCTTTCTCCCGCCGCCCCAGGACCACCTCTCCACATCGCACGAGACTCCCCAGCCACTCTCCCTGTTTATCTTCACTTGCTTCCATTTCTCATCCTCCCCCCATTCGTCTCACTCCATCCCTCCCTGCAGAGGTCTTCACGAACCAGTGTCAGACTTCCTTCAACCTCCCTGTAGACGCTGCCCTTGTCTACACATGCTGTTTGTAATATGGGACACATGTGGTTTTCTGTTTTCATGCTTCCACACAAATGCAAATATAATACTGCTGTTGTAAAGCATTGCAGCGAATAGTAAATCATTGTCATAGAGTCATTATTCATCCCAGGAGGTCCATCAAACTGCACAGTAGCTCTTTAGCTGTTTTTTTAGCAAAGAAAACGAAGAAGATTATATATGTAAACAATAACAATGCTTAAAATTGATGTTGTAATCTGTAAAATTGTATTTTTGTTTTTTAAAACAACAGCACACCACTGGAACTATCGATGTGCTATCAGCTCATATAGAAGTTCGGATTCCATTATTATTCACATTTATGGCTCTAACTAATGATTATTTTCATTATCGATTAAAGCTACTACAAGGAACTTTCAGATTGTGTTGATTTTGGAGGCCCCGGTGGACAAAAGTGGTAGGGTCTCCATTATAGTACTCACAAAATATAACATTATAAATAAAATTATCTGAAAGAAAATCTCCTCCTGCTTCTTCTTAACTGTACTCACTGTAATTTTATTTTATTTTTTTTAATATAAACACGTTTGTTTCATCTTATTTTATGGAGAATCCGAGCCAGTGGTGGGCATTAAGAATATCTATACAGAAGAAGGTGATCTTTCTGGTTTCTTTACTTCACTATGATAGTAAACTGAATATCTTTGGGTTGTGGACAAAACAAGACATTTGAGGACGTTACCTTGAGCTTTGGAAACACTGATAACCACTTTCTGACATCTTGTAGACCAAACAACTCATGGATTCATAAAGAAAATAAGAAATAGATTAATGGACAATGAAAGTAAACGTTTGCAGCCCAACACTGTTTTGCAGCCCAGGGTGACGTTGTCAAATGTTTTGTTTTGTCCACAACCGAAAGATGTTCAGTTTAGTGTCATAGAGAAGAAAAATCTGGAAATTTAAAAAAAAAGAAGATTGAAGAAGAAACGATTATAATCGATAATTAAAATAGTTTGCAATTGTTTTAATAGTTGATTAATAAACGATTCATCGTTGTGGCTCTATCCACATTAGACTCGGAGTGCTCATGATTAATTATTAATAGATTAATCGCCCTGAAGAATTTAACAGATTAAAAATGTATTAATTGAAAATTAAACAACAGCTGTATGACGTTGTTTTATCTGGCAGAGACATTTGTTGAATAAGGAAACTGAAACTTAAAATGGGAGGAAAAAAAATAGACAAAAAATGAAAATGAGTTAAAAAATTAGAAGAAACATGTTTTCTATCTTCTTACTTATCAATGATCAATTGGTTAATTGATCATTAGCATTTTAAAGACAATTTTCAACCCGACATAAGAAGCTAAATTATGACTACATCTGGTCAGCAATTACTGGTATGAAATTAATAATACAAAATAAAAACTATTTAGACATTTGCCGTGTAAACAGTTTACTCGCATACATTAAGTGACGACATTGCGAGGCAATATTTTTAATTAAAAAGAAACTCGTCATCGCTGGCAAGATTATAACTGGTTTCATAATTTTGCTATCTAATAACTCTAATGAAGAGCAGATGAAGAAAAGTGCTCGGGAATCCCACATTTTGAAAAAATGAAAAAGGTATTACAATGATTTGTGATTTCAGGAGCATTTTATTAAACAAAATCTGTCATCTTGGAACACCTTGTAAGTATAATTTATGTGTCTGGCGTGTCTGTGTTGCGTCTTTTTCCCTTGGAAGTCTCTACTTTGCGTCTATGACAGTTCTCTCTCATTCTTGTTGGCTGCGGCCTCCCCTCGTCCTGCTGGGAATACACAGCCTTGAGTCTGAAATGTGTTTACATTTTGAGCATGTTACAAATTATCTGCTAAGACTAACTTTGCGTGACTTGGCAGAAGCCTTCACCTTGCTCAGATGTTGTTTGGGTCAAACGTATTTCAGGGGTTGGCTCTCTCAATTTGACTGTCTTTATCTGACAGGGGTTCTCCAAGCCAGATGTGAACCCAGGCGAAAGGTAAAGCTTGAGCTCTGCGTCGGTGTGTGTGTGTGTGTGCCTGCACACGTGTTTATATGTATTTTTGTATGAACGAATGGTGCAGGCAACTTGCCAATATGTCTGCAATATTTTCTGCACTGACGAGACTCCACTTATACTCAATACAATCTAAACTCAGAGGGAATTAATGTGACATTTGACCAAGTCGATGTATTTTTATCTTCCATCATAAATTAATAGATTTATCCTCGAGTTGAATTACCACATCTCAACCTCCCTTATCAGATTGAGTGATCTTATTCATGTATATCATGTGTTGAGGACTGTCCAAGGACAAACCAAAGTTTTCCCAAATGTTTCTTTGCCATGTGTATTCAATATTCTTAAAGACAGTATCAACAGATTTGATTATCTTGTCATTAGATCAGCTAAGCTGGGAAATGGACTGCTTAATATCTCCAGAGGCCTGCAGTAATATCAGAGTTTGAAACACTGTAGTTGCTTCATGTATAATACGTTTTCTCTATAGGCCTGTGCGAATTATAGAGTTAGAGGCTGAATATCCCTAATTTTATCAAATGATATTGAAAGATTAGGTTAGACTAATCCCCAAACAGTCATTTTCTAATTAGATCAAAACCACAGCAAATAATAGATCATACATTTTGTTCTCATTTATTATAATAGAGCTTTATCTTGTACTAAAAATGAGGCCAAATCACTTGAGAATGCAAATATTTTAAAATAAGTTATTGAATAACAAGGTCATCTTTCCTAGTAATGGTCTGCATGCAAATAGTAAAAAAAAACAACACTTGTTTATTTCCCAGAAAAGATTTATTGAGTTATTGAGGGTGTGTTGAATTTTTAATCACAGTGTGTCAGCAGAATAAAATTCTCTCTTCATCTTAGTCCAGGGCTCGCTGCTCGGCTTCAGAGTTCATACGTGGCAGAATGAAGACACGTATGTATCACAACACGATGAAGTTGCATGAAGCAATATTTTTTCTATTAACAGGGAATCAAAACTATCCCTATAGTTTTAGAGGCTTGCTAGTCCAAATCCACTGAGAATCAGCATCGCTCACAGACATGGGGAGTCTGCTGTGAAAGAATGGCTCCCTGACATGCAGAGTGGCTGTCGATGAAAGGTAGAACATTTTGCAAATCAACAAGAAGGGATGGAAATCAAAAAGCGTTTCCAGTTGAGAACTGGTTCCAAATTGTCGATCCATCGGAATCGTATGCCCCCGAGCATATCAATACCTTTTATCGATGCTTGCATGTTTTTCTGACGAAATGAACTCATGCGCCTATGCTGCTGGAAACTTGGAACAAGCAGTCATAGCAGAAAGAAAGAAACAGTCTAAAGCGTGGCTCAATCTTATGAAGAAAACATGAAAACAGTGCTACTTGTATTGGACTGAAAACACCAGCAACATGCTGAAACACCTTTTTATGCAACATGGGTTTTAAGTCCAGAAATGACATAATTTCACACTACGCACCAGTTGAACAGCATGTCTGTTACCAAGGCTACATATCTTATGGTAATATGTGCGCCATGCAGACAAGCTTAGCGGTTGTTTTTTTTTTTTTTAACAAAATCATATGGCTTTGTGATGTTAGCAAATATTGTATGGTTGTCCAAAGAATCGGTTTAATGTTGTATCGTGATAAAACACGTGATTGACACCCATAGTATCACTAAAATCTTATCAATTCCCATCCCTATCAACAAGTACCAGATATTTTTCTCAAAAACAATCAGACCAAAGCAGGAAATAGTGCGTGTGTATAGTGGATAAATGACACCAAAGATGTTACCTTTGCTCTCTTCGTACTGGATTTTTGAGAAGGCAATTGCTTGTTAACATTGTAACCAAAAGAACTTGATTAACTTGTTCCTATTAGTTTGTTTGGGAGTATTTTATACACTCTAGTAATCAAAAAACATATTGCCAATGTTGTTAATGCTGTTGTGCAGTAGAACAATGCACATTGTAAGCAAAAGGGACACTTAAATGTATATTTATCAGCAGTATTTGGATTTTGCAGTGATATCATGCGAAGAGAGTTGGCCTTTGAGATTGAAATGAGTAGCTATTTGATTAGGTGTGGTACAACTGTCTGAGTCAGTAAAAATGAGAATGCCTTAACACAAACTATAAAAATCTCCTTATAAATAAATATGTGATCTATTAGTGTTCAGGATTATTAACTCCTGATGGAAACAGATTTCATAGCATACACACTGATTATGTTGTTCACTTTGTATTTTAATCTGGATATCTTTTCAGCAGCAGCACAATATTTTAGCATTTCAAAATCACACCTTGAGAATGAAGAGGGAATCAGTGAACAGCTACAATCCATTTGACCAGAGTTTTCAATGCAGAAAGGACAAACAGTTCAAACAGATCGTCCTACATACTTACTGAACATGCTATTGTAATTCCTTGTGTCTCTGTTTTGTGTGCTCCGAGCACTTGTACCATTAAAAAAGACAAGTCCAGCTTGCTTCAGCACATCTTGGTCAAGCCAAATCTCTTTTCTGGACCTTTCTGTTGATCACACAGGTCTCCTCATCTGGCCGGGTGTAGATCTTTGGAAAAGGATACAGTCCCGACTGTGCGTAATACATTTTACTGTTTTATAAGAAAACACTTAACTGTTTTATAAGGAAATATAATATTTAACTCAAAAATAACAATAACATTGAATAGACTTTAGTGGTTTTACAGTTTGTATACCAGTCGAAGTTATTTCAAATATTTCAGTATTTTCTTGTCTCAACATCTTATTGGATGTTTGGGATAGTTTAATGTGCCCATCTGATATCTGTTGCTTCATCTTATGGAAATTACAACATACTATGGAACATAACATAACAAATCTACAAATGGAGGAGAGTGGAGCGTGATGTCGGTAATGAGTTTATACAGTATGTGTCTGTTAACATATATAATATGTGATTGAAATCATACACAGTTAGTCCTCTGCTACTTCAGTCCACCCTCCGCTCCTCCTCCCTGCACTTCATGGGGATGAAGTGAGATGCTATATGCTCCCTCCTGGTCTTCTTCCCTCGCATCGGCCGTCCCTTCTGAGACAGGGCTATGAACATTTCTTTGCCATTTTTAGTCCACTTTGCTGAGGAGT
This sequence comes from Lutjanus campechanus, assembly GCA_027495735.1. NCBI lineage: Eukaryota > Metazoa > Chordata > Actinopteri > Lutjaniformes > Lutjanidae > Lutjanus > Lutjanus campechanus. Next base: position 139 of record JAJHUR010139858.1, on the reverse strand, counting down.
AAGCGTTGAAGTAGTTTTCTAGGAAAACCTCCTTGAAGTTGCAGTTTTCGTTGTAGATCCTCTGTAAAGGATAAGACAAAGATGAGTGCATTAATACGACACAGTCTCTATTTGGCAGCATTTGTCTTTTTTGTCAGTA
>JAJHUR010139856.1:0-10282 GCA_027495735.1 Lutjanus campechanus | reverse complement strand
TTCCTGGAAGGATAAGGAACCAGAGACAGACTGTGGATCTGTTAGTTCATTTGTTTTACAGCGTGCTACGCAGCAGGTTTTTGGCATTTTCCTCTCTCCCTTTATGTGAAACCGAGTTTTAACCCAAAAGGGGGTGTGGCCTTGCCAACTCAGTCTGGATGATGAATCGTCGGTCTGATGTATAGCTTATAACTTTGCAATGACTTGCAATTTTCTAGAATTTGTATACTGGACGTAGGATAGCAAAGACAGTGACAAGTTAACCTGCACCTGACCAACATGTGCCCAGTTCGATTGACGTCAAACACAGCCCTGCGATGACGGCCTTCCCTGATTTCTACACTGAAAAGTGTCTTTACTACTGTAGAAAACTAGAACCAATCAATATGTGGAACATGGTCTCAATATGTGGGACCTGGGGAAAGAACAAAAATGCTGAGGTGCTCACACCTGGTCATCCTATCAACAAGGCATCCAGAATCTCAATATTTTTGTGTAAACAAAAATTGCACTAGTATTCTGAAACATTACCAATAAATCAACAACAGTTAATGTCACCTGTGTTAGTACAACATAGTCCTGTAATCTTTTCAGGAATTTATAAGCTGATTAAATTAATCAGTAACATTTTCATAACTGTATAATACTGTAGTTGATTGTGCAGTATGCCAAAATAATTGTTGCCAGAAAGTTACTGTTAATTTGACAATAAACTTTTTACAGTGTAAGTCTAAAGCCATGTCTTAATTTTCTGAGCGGTCCTTCATCAAAGGACTGTTTGCGAAATGAAGACATTTGATGAAGTCAGGACTAAACTTATGAACTCATGTGTATACAGACACACACATGCACACACACACACACACACACTGTAAAATCAAAGGCAGTGGATTTAATTTTCATATTTGGTGTTCTAATTGCCTGAATTCCACTTTTAATAAGTGCATGCATGTGGGGAATGTGCAAGCAGAAACACGCGGCTTAAAATAACCTCAAACACACACACACACACACACACACACACAAAGACAAATCCTTCGACACTTAGGAGGTAATTTACATATCATTTCGTTACTTGGACCAAAGAGAAATGATTAGTTTAAAACACGTGACGCTGGTGTAAATTCTTCCACAGAAAGACAAACTTGTAGAGGAGGAGTGTAGAGAGTAAACAAGAAGAAAAGTAGAATTATAAAGTGCAAAGATGAAAGGTGGAAAAGAGAAAGAAAAAAGTGTTGATTTAAGATTGGAAGGAAGAGGAAAGATCCAAAAAAACAACAAGGCAAAAATTGACATTCATGTTGAATTTACAAATCTGTTGTCAGCCCACTTTCACTACTAACAGCCTTTCTGCTGGAGGACCTTGTCATGTTCTCTGATTAAAGTATCTTTGAGCCCCCTCCACATGGTGAAATCACAGTCAAGCTGGAGAGAGTTGTTGAAGCCATCTGCCTCATTAGAAACGCCTTGGCATGCACGCCAGACGCACGATACGTCCTCTGAGGCTGGGGGATTTAGAAGACATACTGCGGTACCTGTGGCACGAACACTTTTTTTTTTAAAAAAAGAAGAGCAGCTCCAAATTTTTCTGATCCTCAGATCCTTGACAAAACCTCAGCAGGAAATCTCAACAACACTCAGGCGTCAGTGAGAGAAATGAGAATTTCTCTGACGATTACTGAGGAATGTACTTTTTCTAGACGTGTACTTTTGATCCGCCAACAGTGATTGATCCGTGTTGACTGATGGTAGCCGAGTATAGCCCCGTCTGAGGATTTATGAGTCCAGAAATCTCCCTCTTTGCCTGAAGGGAATCTCATTTAGCGCTCTGGTCATGGGTCCAACTCAAAGTTGGCTGAATTACAGATTTTCTCCTGGGTCTGACTGGATTGAATAACGCTGATTATTCACAGGTTCTGTATGTTCAGACTGCAGATAGATTTTCTTATACTTCATTTATCTAAGGAGGATTGACTGAGCATATATTTACTTTCCCTATCGACGTGCCCTGCTTCACTCACTTACATGCATTCACACCTGGGAACAGCCCAGCCGCATGCAACTGTGTGAAATGACTATGATGTGTTGAAATGGCAAATAACGCACTAAGTGATATCTGTTCCCTCACCTCCAGAGGATTAGAGACGCGACTAGAAACTTTAAGCACGCTGACATTCAAATAGCACAGTGGCACGTATTTTCAACGACGACACCCTGAACAATATGAACAGTGTTCATGAAGAATGAACAAAATGTTGCTCTACAACCCTGTTTTGTAATGATAAAAACAAATCTGTTCTATCTGGGGTTTTTTTCTGTGGGTTTGAAGGTACTACAATGAATTTTGATATTTTGGAGGCCCCTGTGGACTAAGCGGCAGTGTTTACACTGTAATAACTGCAAAATATAATGTCAAAAATAAAATTATCCAAAGAAAAATTTCCTCTTTTTAACTCACTAATGAACAACTCACTGTAGCTCTGCCTGGGAAAATGTAAACGCAGGCTCATTTCTTCTGTTTTCACTGAGAATTTGACCCCGCGAAAGACATTAAGACTAACAATACTAACTTATAAAGGCACCCATATAAAACTGAAACTATTTCATAACCAGTTGAAGATGAAAACTAACACATAGCAGCACAACTTCACATTTATCAAAATAAAGTCGGCTATAACAGGTAACAGCGCACCTTTACAGATGTAAACACAGAATAGCTGGTGATGATGCATCAAATTAGCCGATAAACTTATAAATGTTTATGTTGATTATTAGTCAAATAAATAATAAATAAGTTCTACTTCCATCATAGGCGCCATGGAAGAAAGTTAACACGCTGATGTTCAGATCAATGAACACTCAGTTGTCATTTCTACATTATTACATGATTACTCAGATCACACCTGTCTTTGAACTCTACCTTCATTTTGATCATTGTGGCTGCATATTGCATAGTAGTGACACTATAGCTTTGAAAAAATTCTGTCCACACACATATAATCACCTGTTAAAGTACTGACAACCACTTAGTCGCCATGACAACAGGTGTTTCCAGGACCACATTTCGCCATAAAGACACACACACACACACACACACACACACACACACACTTTCTCAAGATGAAAACAACTCAAGCCACATGCTGTTGCAGCTGGTAATAATAGATTTTTTTTTTATATATTTACTGATGAATTCCCACTAAACTGAACAAAACAAGCATAACAGGCTAGAAGTTTCCTGGACTAAAGCCATTAAAAAAATAATATGAAATGGTTTTCATTTGCAGTTTGAGCTAATCTGATTACACAACATGAAACTACTGTTTACTGCACCAGAGTCGTTGCTTCGCTCGCGCAAATAACATTAAATGTTGAGCGAGTGTCTCATTCACAGTACAGATTGTTAGTTCTGGTTTGGGATGTGAGTCAGCCATGTTCCAGTTGAAGAGATACAGTATTTATGGTCTGTTTATTTAAGGGTCAGTTATTCTTATAGTACATGTGACAGCATGTACAATGAAATTCTGCCAGTACCACCCGGACAGATTTCTGTGCTTTTATTATACGTGTCAAAAAAACATTTATGGCTCCCAAGTCCCATCTGTAAAGCGCGTACTCGGAGCCATCTGTGGTGTGTCCTCTCTCTGCCTGATGACCTTCAATCCACCAGTTGGTCATGAGACGCCGCATGCTTTATGAACCAAGTCTGCACAGCAACACATGAAATAAAAAAGCTCAGCGTTTTAACTTCAAAATGAGAAATCGTAATTTTTGAACGAATAAGAATTTTAAAGGATAATAAGTGATTTCTTCAATTTCTCTCCACAAAACACCGAAACAGACACGTTTAGAGGCTCTTTCTCGATTCAGTTTGATGATAATGTCAATCAACTCTGTTTAAGACAGCAGAGTAGGAGTTAGGGAGTTCCACGTGGTTGTAAAAAAAATCACAGCCCTCAGTGATATATATGATTGACTTGAAGGCGAGAGTGGTCGATGTCAACTTGTTAAGATCAAACTCCTTCAAAGATTTTGAATTTTTAAACTGGAACATGTTTCGCAATGTCAGGGTTGTCCGCTAACAGCAAAATGGTGGTTGTGCCCACCATATAAATATATACGTAGACGCCATGGAACACCTAATGCCAATCCATCAGTCAGCAGATAGGAAGATACAAGAAAAACAGCATTAAAGGAGTAGTCCACTGATTAACAATGCAGCTCCACTGTCAGATTCATGATGGAAAGTTTTAAAGAAAGGATCAAAATTGATGCCGCAAACCGTTACAGGTCGATAATTCCTAATCAACTTCCGATCTTAATGCATCCCAGCGCGTCTGCTCACGAAAACATGGATGTGCTGCAGTAAACTGATGTTTGGATGGCAAGTCTCTGAAACTCACAAGCATCTACAGCAGCTGATCTAACAGCTTTTACCGCGCAGACTTCTATCAAGTACAAATCAACTGAATGGAAATGAAATGGCAACTACAAAACTGTTGCAGCGCTTCTCACAACACAAACACAGCAGCGTACGGTAAAAACTGATGAAAGGTATTCTGGCTTTCTGCTCACTGTGTGCTCCGCCATAGTGCTGTCGATGGCAAACTCAGGTGAGATGGATCTTACCCGAGCTTCCGACTTTAGCGACTGCATTGAACTCGTCCTTGTCCAAAGTCATTTTTTTACTGACTTCCAAGTAAAGAAAAAACAAAACAAAAAAGCAATTATAGGCGATCAGCTTTGACTGATTTTGATATTTTTAAACTAGTAGGAACCCCAAGATCCTAAAATAAATTTTTCTTCCATCTTCAGTCATTGTAATCAGTTACGCAAGTATACAAAAACTTTGATTTCTAATAATGCATCATATGTTTTATGTGTAAAATCAAAGTAGCCAGTAACTAGACCAGTTAAATAGTAAAAAGTACAATATTTCTCTCTGATATGTAGCAAATTACATATCAAGTAGCATAACCATGTAATCTGAATACAAGAACCTTAAAATTGTACTTTTATATTATAATATCTGAGTCAGTGTACTTAGTTACCTTTCACCCCTGCTGAACTGGGACAGAGCAGCAGAGGATTTTTCCCAGGACAGGCCAAGTAACTGCTGTTTAATGAACTGGATATAAATTGCGACCCTGTTGTGTTTTATGAGCCGCGATATCAAACTTGACATCCACTTATACAACAGCATCATAGGTTATCACTTTAAGAGACATTTGCCATCGACAAGACAAAAGAGGACGCCCGGAGTCACTCTTCATCACCACGGCTGATAACTGCGGCGTCGCTGGTGTTCAGGCCCTGCCGCTGAAAGTATTGAAGAGCACAAATAAAAAACACAATCCATCAAGCAGCAGCTAACTGACATTTTACTTATTCTGTTGACATTTCTATAGATCAGAGCTGTATGGGAGTTGATGTGGTGAATAAGCATGTTAGTGATGGTGGTATTCTTGGGGTTGCTCCCCGTGGTGAGTTTAAAGTGATTATGAGGGATCTCGAGGCAGACTTGACGAGAATCTGCCTGCGTTTGGTTTGGCCCGGACTTATTTCAGCTACACACTGCTGCTCTGCTGCGGCCTCTCTGAGCACTGACATGCTGTTTTCACAAATGGCTTCCTGTCACTGATTTCTCAGCCAATGAAGACATTCATACTCGGGGGAAACACCCAGATGGAAGATAAAATGACCCTTATTATTTCTTTTCAAAGTGCCGTATGTGGGGATGTGTAACCCCCGAATAATTACTTGACATTAGGATTTTTAAAGTTTTTAAAGTTCTATAAAGAGATCTGATCTTAAATGACTTTCTTATCGGACAAAAGGGATTCCTACTGTACTCTGATTAATTAATGTGAGAATAATGTGCGGAGGGTTTTTAAGCAGCTCAGGCACTTGTTAACCAAATACAACCAACTCAGAGAAAATAGAAATAATCTTATACTGAATGACTCTAAAAATACAAACACGTGATGCAACAAAAGCTTTGTAATAAATATTACCTTATTCAAATGCTCAGTGTTTATTGTGATTACTTTAGTATTTGTGTTTTTCATTTAATGCTTTGATGCTTCTTGATGGAGTTGAAAAGTGTTAATATCTTGCTCAACCTTTACTATAAAATATAATCTAATCCAGCAGCGCCGCCTCAACCTGCAGCCTCAAAAATGACCAGAGTTGAATCGATGCCTCAAACACGATGTCAGTCACATAATTATTTTCACAATAGTTGGATTTCTTAGGGAGGGGACAGCAAATTAAAGATATCCTGGGGGAAGTGTTGGCACCGTAGAGCTCTTTTTGGTGAGTTGTGATCAGGAGTTCCTGCCAGGACTGTTCCTTTTCTTTTCAAATTTGAGCATTAGACAATTTGATTTTCTGACTTGTATTCATGCAAAGTTGGTCACTAGAAAGGTGTTTTCACCGTCGTCTAATGAAGGGGAAAACCTCTTCTGAGGTACCCCAGGCAAGCTAGATTTAAAGTATTTAAAGGGACTGTTTACCCCAAAATCAAAAATACATATTTTTCCCCAGCCTTGTACTGCTGTTTATCCATCTAGATTGTTTTGGTGTGAGTTTTAGCAGAAAAGAAAGTAGTTCCTACATGAAACTGCTCACAACAAAGTGTGTGGATTATCCTGAGTAACTGGGTCATGATTTTTGGAGAGAGGCGCTGTTTTTTGAATTTTTCAAATGCGTTTAATTCCATTATATTGGGGAGAAGGCAGACTTCTCTACAGCTGATATCTCTGAAATTCTGCAACTCACACAAAAATGAACAAATAGCACTATATGCCAGGGGGGAAATATGTATTGTTGACTTTGGGGTGAACTGTCCCTTTAACAAATATGAAATCCATTTACTGTAATACAGGCAAAGAAATCTGACATATCAAGTCATATTTTATATCAAATTAGACAAAAGCTAGATGTTCTTTATCAGACAGTATTAGTTCCTTTATTAGACCATTATTAGAGGATAATTAGGGACACATCCCAACAGAAATGTACTGTAAATGAAAGTGAAGTCACTTATCTGCTACTTGAGACTCACTTTGTTTGACTGGTCACGTACAAGTGGCAGAATAGCCAAGGCCAGTGCCTCCTTTTTTTTTGATCAAATCACATTATCTGCCAACAGTATTACAAAAGACTGTGAAGCCACCCACAGAGAAAGTATTCTCCTGCCTCTATAATTTTGGCTTTTACTTGAAAAAAACTCCTCTAAAGCTAACACCAGCCATCTTTATACTCACTACTCTTTGACTGGTCGACCTGATGCAAACAGCGGTGGTTGATGGTGTGTGAGGCTGGATCCTGAATTTTGGGTGTTTGTAAAATGTAAGAATAAAAACAATCTGTGTTTCATGTCCTGTTGCCCTCTGCATACCTGCATGTTGCTGCCACTCCTCATCTAAAAATGGAGTGAACAAGAAAGTTGTTCTGAACAGATGACGACTTCAAACCATCTGTGAAGTTATGTGAGGAAGGATTTTGGATCCGACACCACAGACGGAAAAAGGTATGGCTGTTTGCTGACGTCATTCCAAGGTTAAACCCGGCTAATTTCGTTTGCTAAATGCAGCTGTTTTATGGTAACGTTGCCATGACAGCAAATCTCAAGACACCTGTTGCCATGTACTGTAAATTAGGACAGGCGTCAGTAAAGAATGGGACAGCATCGGTTCTACAACATGGTGAAAGATCAGGATAAGGACAGGTTGTGTTTGAATGAATCTGAATTACACTTTAATTATTACTCTGTGCCAGAGAGCTCCATTGGTGTCCAAAAACTATTAAAAACACATCAACCACACTGTTGCACTGGGTTTTCATGTTTCCTCATGACCATGTGTAACCAGCGCCAGACCTAGGGGTATCTGAGCCGGCAACATGTGATACACAGGCTAAAAAGCACTGTGGATCTGTGGTGCACTGGCTGTGGATCAATGAGGAGACACGTCGGATTAGCGTCTTAATCAAGCCAGCGCCATTTTATTTCTGACAATATCAAAAATATGTTTCTTTATCTCAACTCTCAATATTACTCTCAAAACAGTAGAAAATGTTTCATTTTCAATACTGGTCTATAAACTGCATATATGCATAAGTCAGATGCACAAATGTTCAAAAAAGGTAAATTATGTGCAAAATAACATATAAACAACTGCAAAATAAGTGTAAATAAAAGATTAATAATTAGAAAAATAAACTAAATTTGTCAAATTTCTTAAACAGAAATTAATGAGAACCAAAACAACAAATTTACAATAAAAACAAACTATCTGGACATAACTGGATCACGACTCTTGTGCTAATGCTGCTAATTCAGCTCAAACATTCATAATACACGGCAGCGGCTTAACAACAATATAAACAGTACAAACCCTACTCTCAAAGACAGAGTTTATAGTGAACTAATTTCTACACGCTGGAAGCAATAACACATTTTAGCAACCTGAAAATACATCTACATGTGTCAAACCATCACTATGAGATCTACAGGATTACATTTACAACCTTGAACTAGCATGTCGGTTGTGTTAATAACGCTCGGCAGATACACACAATTAACTACACACCAAAACACTATATATCCGTCACAGTCATCCTAAACACAGAAAAGTAGTTTCTCAGTCGTTTACCTCTGTGTGAGCATAAACTAGTGAGTTTAGAGGGTGTTTTTACAGTAGCCTACCTGTGGATCAATGAGGAGACACGTCGGATTAGCGTTTTAATCAACCCAGCGCCATTTTATTTCTGGTTCGCGCTCGGTAGGGCTTGAGAAGATTTTACTCAGCCTGTCCAGGAGCACGCGAGCGCCATCTACTGCTTTGGTGGAGTAAATCCACGATGCGTTCAAGTCACTCTATTAGAGTAGTTCTTTACAGTGTTATCTCAAAAAAAATAAGAGGGGGTGTTTGTTTTCTTAATAAAACTCTACATATAGTGTTTTCAACCTATTACACATGCAATTTTAACCAAATTTTGTATAAACTGGCAAAAGAAAATGAAAATCAATGCTTGTTTCCATCGACTACTGTTAAGCAAATTAAGTGTTGGTTAATCAAGATAGCAGCCGGGGCACCAATTTTCTAGTCGGAAAACTATTACACCATTGCAGAGGGGGAGGCTGCAGCAAGATAACGCAATTAAAAGAGCTCCGGTCGAACCTCAAATGAATCCTCTAGAAAAACAAGATGGAAATCTGACATTTCTGTTCCATCAGATCTGTGTGGAGCGATCGTGGATGTATTATAGAGCCATGTTGGACAGGAAACAGCTGATTTATTTGGATTTATGCCCCATTTCTGCTGGCAGAAACACAACTAGTGCGGTATATTTTCACTCAATCCCACATACACCATCCTGCTGAAAATAAATCCTGACAAATGCACCATTTACTCTCATCTGAGACTTTTTAAAGACTGAAACAATATATTTGTGACCAGTTATTAAAGATTTTAGGATGTTGCCCTTACTACAACATAAATATGGACCATGACATGCTGGAATTTTACCCAGGATGTTGCAGATATATAACATATCTCTTAACCACGAGGCCACGAGGATGCCCTTTTTTGGTTTGGATTGGTTTACAATGAGCAAAACATAGAAACACTTTATTCCACTGTAATACGAGTAAGATCACAACCAGGTGGTCGCTATTATGTGCCCTGTTTTCAAAGAAAGCGGCCGTAAAACTGTGAAACTAGACAACGTTGATCAAAAATGAATCAAGGCTATGTTACAGCCTGTTTCTCGCCTTTTCAGAAACATATTTTAGTGTGCTTTTTAGCTGTAATACAAGAAAGATTGCCACCAGGTGGCCGCCATTTAATGTCCTGCTTGAAAACAGACAGCACTGTATGCTGCCACACACATTTTGTTGCTCTTACTGGTTGTAGGTCTATCCAGCTGTGTCCAGATGCATCTGTGTGTGTTGATAACACCTGTCGGAAATCAAAAAAGAACTGACAGGTTCAAATTTGCAAATTAGACTTTTGGTGCCAGCCTGGGGAAACTCCACAGTGTACCTTTAATAGAGCAAGCAGGGAGCTCAGTTCTCTTCTTGCATTCTTTAATCATTCAATCATTCTATTTACTGTCAATAAAACTGGAAACTGCCCTTCAGTTTAACTCTAAACCAAATGTGATCATTTCTGCAACCACAGCAGCTGTGTAAGCAAATCTCACAATCAACTCTGCAATATTTAGAGTTAAACGATTATGAATTTCACAACTTGCCCAAAATAGAAACAGACACTAT